>VYXD01007607.1:80161-115390 GCA_013397195.1 Hylia prasina
TTTATTAAATTATTCAGTTATTTTTATATTTCTTAATGATGAGTAATATGCTGCTTCATAAATTACCATGAACTTCCAAGACTGAGAGGACTGTCTAAAAATTTTTGTTACTAAATTGAGATTATTGTATAAATGTTAAATTGAAACTTTATCATATTCCTGAACCCACACAATGAAACAGACTTCAAGTATTCTTCCATGTATTTAGAATGACAGGATCCTCCCAGATCCACTCTACTACTCTACTGCAAGTGATTGATGAGAATCACAAAATGAAAGTAACACATGAAGTAATTAACATTACAGAAAATGCAAATTATAATTACGATACTCTTACTCTTGGAAAAAAAGCAGAATATTTTCTAATGAGATATGTCTTTTAATTTAAATATAGCAAATTTTACACTTCTGATTAGTAGGCACTTGCTGTGTCAGGACTATTCATTCTTTACGCCATCAGTTCCAGAGGGAAGACACGAAATGATGCAGTAAATGCAGGCATGGCATCCATTACAATTAAACAGCCAGTGAATGTAAACCTCACAACTTGTTTTCATATCACAATGACAGCATGTGGTAATGAACTTTCTGTTAAGAACTGTTAAGACCTGGAAAGGGAAAGAAATATATACTCCCAAATACTAATTACTCAGATGCTTAATACTCAACCTCTTCAAAACCCTGGAAGTCAGCCAAAAAGTGTCATAAATGGTTTCACTTTGTACCAGAACCTTATTTATCAGCATTCTTGATTTCTATTTGTGCAGACGCCATGCTTAGTACTTAGCAAGGAAATTGCTAAATATTACAGCAATGCTAATTAGATCATCCATAACTGTTTGAGATTTTTTTTTACAGCTCAGAATTCTCTACTAAATTCAGCCAAGGAATATCAACCACATCTGCTAGAGCCACCACAGAAGGGAAAGTGGTCCTGTTCACAGGGGATAAAGGTGGTTGTGCTCCCAAGGGATGATGCAGACCTCAAGGTGCCAGTGGCAACACCTTTGTCCTGCCTGAAACGTGGCTGTGCAGCACCACAGCAGCGTGCACCTGCTTCTGCCCAAGCAAATATCCAAAGGCTCACCTACAGCATGGAAGAAGTGGAGTTACTTGATGTGAAAGGAGGATTCAAGGCCTTGACCCACCGTGCTGCTTTGGGAACAGAGCGTTACCGGCAGCAGGCGAAGGTTGGATGCTGAATTCCCCTGGATGGATCCATGTGCCAGGGCACAGTTACACCACCAGGCACTTCATCTTCTGGCTTGTGTCTCTCTCCCCTTTCCCCTCATCCTAGAACTTTTACATCTTTTTGATGCAGAAACACGTTCCATTTTGACATGCTCACTGTCGTTAATTACAAAGAAGCAGGATCTGTCACTGCTGCGCTGAAATGACTTAAAACAATGAAACAATTAAGGAAAAAACCTGTAGCTTAAATACCAAGTATTTAAAAAAAAAAAAAAAAGCAGCAAGAAAGGAACCTCTCTCCTTCCTCCTCTATTGGGTATTATTCCAGGTCACCAAAAAACCACTGAAGTATCACAGACAACAACTCACTCTACTGAAATAAATCAAAACCCAGTGACCTTTTGGGGGAAAAAGTGTTTTACCTCAATCAAACACACTTAAAACTAACACCCAAAAAGTCACCCATACATATAAATAAAATCACAATGCTTCCACATAAAAACTGCAATTAAAACATCACCTACAACTGATCTGAGATTTTTTTTTTTTTACAGTGAACATACATTTGAAAATTGCTCATTCCACTTGACACTAGTGGTAATTACCAGTGAAAGTCTAGGATTTTGGCAAGTAGAGCAAAAAAAAAAAAGGAATAAATTTCAGAAATTTTACTAAATTATTCTGGCATGGCTCTCATCTTACAAACTCTGCAATGCTAAGACTGTTACAAAATAAAAATTGAGAACATATTGTGAATGTATTTAAAGTAAATTATAATTACTTTTTTTATTTTCTAGGATTATTTTCAAGACTTCACTGTATCACTTGATGCTATATGCAAAAAATAGGTAAGTTAATATTTTGAATATCTTTAAGTTTTACTTACATAAATGCATTTTAAAAAAAGGAGTTAAAACTTTACATTTACTTTGAACTTTAATGAGCAGAACAGATGTAATTTGTGGCATTAAAGTTATTCAGGCTCAATAAAAGCTAAAACTTGTCCTTGCTGAACGGTGAAACGAGATTTGCACGGCCTGTGTGCGCCTTGTTTCCCACAATCAAACTGTCACAGCACGAAAGCATTCTCCTGCATGGGGAGGTTTTGATACCCATTTCCCTGGTGAAAGTGTGCAAAAGGATCTGAAAGAGTTATTGACAATTCATACAGTATCCCATATTCCATTAGGTAGTACAAGCAGAGAACATATCTTAACTCTGAAGGGAGATGAAGCAACAATGTTTTAAATTACTATTGACTCCACTAAATTTCCTGATCATGTCAGAAGACTGTAGTCTGGCAGGTTCATAAGAGACTCAAGATGATACAGGAATCCAATTATGCCAAGTCTATTTAGTTGTCCTGTTTGCTAAGCCAAAGGTTAACGAGAACTGCACTGAAAAAACCTCCTGTGGTATTACAAAGTATTTCTTATGCTGCATAACATGCAAATGAAAAAGTATTTTAATCAAGTCTTTCTTTAACTCCTTAATTGCAATGGGGTACCCTACAAGACAGCAAATTAAAAACTCATGATGGAAAAAGTGATCTTAAAAATCTGCCACTGAACTCAAGAGATCATCATTAATTACTAAAGCAATTATTACCGAATAGTTCTAATGTGGAAAAAAAAAATGTTCGGATCACAGGAGTATAGATAGTCATTGCTATCATTAAATCTTTATAAATAGTAAGCTATGGCCTCTAATTTTAGACAGAAATTAATTGTATTTTTGTTGGCAACGCACTCAAATCTGTTTACACAGCTGACAAGTTCCAGCTCCACTAGTCTCGAGCTTTGAGGACTCATCTGCTTCAGAGCAGATGACTCAACATTCACCAGTTTCATTAAAGATGAAAAGGGGAAAAATTCACCTGCAACAATGTCACTTGTAAAAAAAGACTTAAAGCAGATTCATGAGTTTTACATATGTGAGGTATCCTATTCAAAAGAAAAGGAGGGGAAAAAATATGTGAAAACCTAACAGCTGTGGGAAAACAGATTAGAAGTGTTGAGTTTCCAATTCTTTTTAGGGCTAGTCTAAACTAATAAAATGGTAAAATGGATCCACATTTTAAAGCCTGTAATTACCACATGACACCATTCTGTTTTTTCAGACCTTACATCTCTCGGCTCAGATATGCCCTCGAATACATGGACTGAGATTTACCCACCTGTCTCAAACTTAAATACTGTTTCTGCAAACACCACCACATATTTTACAAGTACACTGGAAATTCAGACAGCTTTTTCCTTTTGTTTTTTTTTTTTTTTTTTTTTTTCAACTGGCATAAATCCTTTACCCAGAGCAAAAAAAGGAGCAGTCATATTCAAACAGTAATTCTCCCTTTACAAGGAGAGAGCAGAAACGGACAGGAAAGTAATGCATGGCAGATAATGGCAATATGTAAGAAAGCAAACTCCAGATGCATTTTCAGTTTGTAGAACACTGAGGTTCAATAAAATACTTGATTTTTCTACATTTTTCTCAGGTCACAAAATCTACATACAGTATAACTGCATGATTATTTCACCATTTTAGGCATTTTTAAACTGGACTAGTTGGCATTTTTTCTCAAGAAAGGCAGACCTCACTAGCTGGCACTGGGAACACACTAGCAGAAGAAAATTACCTGAGCAAAACTGAAAGACGTGATGTAAAACACACTGTAAGGATGACCATGCAAGGAAGCAAGTCTAATATTTAATGGGATACTGCAGGTAAGTCCCACAATTTCACGAATTTGTGGGCAATTCTGAGTCAGTGTATTCTGTCACCTGTGGTGACCCCTCACAGATTTCAGCAGGAACAACACCTGCCCTGAAGCCAGGCAGAGGCTTGAGCATGAACTGGGTGAGCTAATGTACTGTGAAAAATATCTAGATGTGCATTCAGAGCATACATAAAAATCAGGGCTTTTTGCCTGAAGTTCAATCACTCAAGGGACTTTAACTTCCAAAAAGCTGTGCAGCTTTGCTTCAGCCTGAAATGTCTCCTTTTTGTCTGAAACATGCACTGAATCTGATATACAGGAATCATTTCCCTGAGCTTCAGTCAGCCAAATCTTGAGCATTTGTATCTTCCAGGACAAAACTCTGAATCTGTGTAATGTTAAGGTACTGCATGTGAGACAGTAAATGCTACTGAGTGACTCCAATCAAAAATCCACGTAAAATCAGCCTTTTCTAGGAAGGAATGAGATGAGAAGCAAAGGAACTCACCGAGTCATCCGTGGCAGAAGAAGGCCAACCTTCCCACAGCTGGTGACGGACAGGGATACTGGTCAGGTCGTACACATTCCGCTTTACCTGGGAAAAAAATAAAAATAAATCAGGACTTGCTCTAAAAAAGGCAGCCAAACAGCATTGTTTTCATCACAGCCCCAAGGTTTTTATTTTATCTGGTTATTGTAAAACTGGTTCCTTCAACGCTCTTAGATTCAGATGTGGTCAGCAGGATTACACAGCCAAAAGCAACTGAAGAAACTGCATTGAAGAAAAAAAAAAATTAAGAATTTTTAATTGTCATTCAAAATGATTCATTATTACTTCAGCATTTTAAATGGGCAAAAAATAATTTCATAACACAAAATTTCCAAGTAAAAAGCATTACAAAGTAGCAAAAAAAGTTAAGGGAAAGACAAGGTAATAACAAAAATTCTGCTGCATGTTTTGCTAGTTAATTTTCACCTGGAAATACTGGGTGAAAATCTTATCAAATAAGAAATACAAGGAGTTTTGCATAAGTTTCTTAAATGGGATCCAAAAATAAACATTAGTACATTAAACCTGAAAATATTAATTAATAAGCACATTTTCAAGTAAGACAACACATTTCACATATTTATTAACAAAACGTTAAGTAAATTTTTACACGAACTCTTTTCTAATACTACTAAATTAGAAGTCCGTACTGTTAATCATCTCACATGATGGTTAACAGAAGGAGGGGAGGGAGGGAAAAAAGAAGAAAGATTGAAAATTTTGAAGAAAGGAAGAATACTACAAAATAGAAGAGTTACAAAACTCTTTCCATGAAAACATTACCACAGATAGAAAAGCACGGAAGTTTTACCAGAGATTTTGTGATAAACAATTATTTAAATCACAGAAATATGTACTTTGGTACTTAGGACAGAGAGTGGTATCTTAAATTCTGAATGTCTTACACCTGAACATAAAGACTGCACAAACAATGTAAATGTTGCCCAGCAGGATCCTAACTGTGCACAATAAAACATTCCAACAAGCCATGGTGGGTTTTCATAGGAATCACAGAATGGTCTGGGTTGGAAGGAACCTTAAAAATCCTCTCATTCCAACCCCCTGCCATGGGCAGAGACACCTCCCACTACACCAGGCTGCTCAGAGCCCCATCCAACCTTGTTTATTTTTTGTTTGCCTTTCATAAAACTGCCACATGTGAATCAAAGCTCCTCCCACATCTTCAGTGGTCTAGACAGATCCCAACAACCTATACCGCATCCAGAAAAACATTCTCAAAGAGATAAAAAAAAAGGTTTGATACTTTTAAATCATATTTTGTATCACCATTCTCTAGGCAAAATATCTGAGCAAGTCACAAGTGATGCATCCTGGTCTCAGCTCTGAGAAGGCTGCACAGTCCAACACTCACAAACACAAGAACCCATTAAACCAAAAGACATTAAGGCAGATGGATAATATTTGACTTAAAGCAAATGACAAGGCTACTCCAAAAACTGTCCTTTGATGCCTTCTTTAGATTTCCACTTGTTCACTTATCAACAGGAAACAAACAGCAATTGTGTTCCAACCTCTGCTATGAGAATTACTAAAAGTTCCATGAACTGAAAAAAATTAAATTTACAATACTATAGCTGCCAGCAGGAAAAGATCTTTGAGCTAGCACCTTGCCTGCAGTCTGATGCACCTACCCTGAGTTAACAATTTTTGCTGAACAGAAAAATAGTTCGCAATAATCAGAAAGAAAGCTGAAATTTGCCAAAATAGTAAATGCTAACATAATCCATTTAGAGAAAGGTTTTGTACTTGAGAAATGAATGGAAGAGGATTTTACAGTGCCATTCTTAGGAAGATAATACAGTAGGAGAGGCATTTTATATCATTTGATCCGATCCTACCTATTCATCAGTACTTGACAGATCTTCAACACTGAAGCACAGCTGAGGTTTGACTCCATGGTAAAGTAATACAAACATATGGAAAGTACACATGCTCCCTCTAAAATTTGTCATTTATTTTTAGTACAGGATGTATATGAAACATCTGGCAATAGGTTCTAATCTAAAAATATTTTTGCATAATGAAATAGCACCAAAACTCTTTCCCTGGATCATCTTTAGAGACAAATGCTCCATGGTTCCTTTCTTTTAAATTCTGCACAACCACAAATGGATGAAGAATGTGTGTGGAGACATTAAGCAGTGAAACAATTGTTCTAATCACTGTAAAGATCCTAAGGAGGGTGAGGGACAAGGCAGGGATTTCCACCCAGAGTCTTCCTCACAAATGTTGATTTGGGCCACATTCTTCAAAAGGTTCTTCATGGCACAGTCATGAGGTTTGTCAACAAATACCCACAGCTGAGAAAATTCAGGGCATATTGAGATCCAACACGAAGTACAGTGCTCTTACTCTATTTTCAGATCTTCCCTTCAATTATTGTTGTTCTTTCTCATTATTTTTAGTATTAGCAGTTATTTCATGCTAATAAAGTGCCCCTTAGGAAAAACTCTGAAGCACTGTCTCACATTCCTGGAGAGATTTAATACATAGGCTATGCAAATAATAATTTCAATAAAATCAGTTTAAAGCTTTCTGAATATAAATATTCTGCACAGGTGAGTGGGAAAGAAGAGCTTCAACTTATTCTCCAAAAGTAACTTCCAACTCTTGAGTCTGTATCTTACTAAAAACCAGAAGTCAGATCATGTGGGTTTCTTACCTGGACATTTCTGTATCATAAGCTGAGCTTGGATTTTCAGCTCAGCTTTGCATTCACTGTATGTCTTAGAATCATTAAGACATCTCTCCATTTTTTCCTAAAACTGCTAAATTACATGTACAAATGATAACCTTTATGTTAATATTGGTTTTGTTCAGGAGTTTTTGACCTGATAACTATGCTTGAATTAAAAAAAAAAAAATTACAGCTATATTTTAACTAAAAAAATTGAAATGAGAATGAGTCTTTAAGACACAGAATACTGAAGTATCTTTTAGCAATTTGAGTGGACTTCATTTTAGTACTTCCTCATAGTGTCCTTGATGGCTTTGTAAAGAAATGTTGCTTCATACTGACCCCACAACTCAAAATGTAACAATCCTGACCCACGTGTTATCACAAGAACACAGTTCTTGCTGGTTTAGTTTTCTTGCCTTTAAAAAAAAAAGGATAAACTGTCCCTGTGAAATATTTATTTTCCAGTTACACACCAGAAATAATATTATTTTCACAATATAAAACTCTAAAGTGCATTATTTTAAAATAACAAGTGAAACTTATTTACAGAAACATGGGATCAATAGGACTACATAATATTGTTTTCAAAAAGCCTTCAGAAGTAAAAATAAATAACTCGGAAGTCACATTCCTCAAATTCCCTTTTAATTCCAAAGTACAACAGAAAGGCATTATGAAAAAAACAGTATTTCCCTTCTTTCATTAACTCATCTGTAACTGCACTGAATTCAATAACATTCCTCTGCTATTCTAAGCTTGAAAGGCATGCTCGGGGTAAAGTGTTATGTTGGTATAAAGCACAATGCCAGACTGATGTGCTGGACAAAAGTGATCAAAGTTGAAGTAATTTTAGCCAAGGCACAAGTATTCTGCTGCATTATTCTACCAGAATGACATCTGTTGAGCAACTCGTCGCAGAATAAACCAGTTGTTATAGGCAGGCCTGGCTGGGTAGGGGACCATGTAAGACTGATTAGAGTAATGTTTGATTAAACAAACTGCTTGAGCTAAGATCATAACTGGATTTGGAATTCATGCCAAAGTAGTCCACTTTCAAACAACAAGCCACAATCAATTATTGAAGATAAAATAAGCTTGCTTTTAAATAATGATTTGATTTTTGGTTTCTTTGATAATTAGAACACTATTACGAAAGCAGACTGCAAAATGTTTTAGAGATTAGACTATCTACCAGCTGAGTATAGAAAACCCCTTTTCTTCATTAACTGACTTAACTTCAGTTTAAAGTGAAAAATTCCATAAGGAGGAAAAAGTTCTAAAGGTTCATATAAAGCAGAACTGTGAACTGCTCCTTCACAGGGCCAATAAAAATCTACAGCCACACTCTTCACACAACTGAAAAACGTCAGCCCAGTAAATGGACAAAGTCTTTGTTAAGAATTTTACTTATAAATTCACTTGGCATTGAGAGGAGGACTGAAATCTTTATTGTGTAAAGCAATCTCTAAATTGCAGTGCCATCCACTGAGCTACATTTATTGGCAAACTTTTTGGTCTCACACTTTTGGTCAGTTTGAAATACGAATTGGTGGCATTGTCTTTGTGCAGCCCAGAATGTCTTTATGTTCAGATGCCATGGTGACTGGCACATTACTATGGCAGCCACCCTTCAGATTATCATCTCCAGAATATAAGAGATCATTTAAAAACAAATTAAAGGCACATCTATTTGGTTTCACTACTCAGCTGTAAACAGTATCAATACAACCATTTAAACAAGAAAAAAATAGCCCATATATTTTAGATGCCGTCTTACTTGGAAAATGATGTATAATTCCTGCATAATGCCCTCCCTTGCAGTTATACATTGATACTGGAAAACTATGTGAAGTTTTACCTTGAGTTCATTTTCACTGGTTTTAGAAGGGAGTTAAAATATTAAACGACTTCTAATATTTTAAGAAAACCCATATGTCAAAGTAGCCAACTCACTCAGGAAACTTCCCAGATAGAGGCAGTGTTACCTTCCCTATCTTTCACTGCTTTCTTTAAACAGATGGACACGTTGCTTTGAGAGTAAGGTTAAACACAAAAAATACACTTTGTTTGCAGATATGAAGCTAATCCAACATTCAAAGTCCTGCCACATTCATATTAGTAAGGATAAAGTGAAGCAAAATGCACCACAGGGCAAAAAGTCTGTACCAGGTACTGCGTTGACAACAACCTTCTGGTGATTGCACTTAGCAGGAAGAAGTAGCTGTTTTCTCATCTCTGAATTAGAAAAATATGAAATCTACTCTCAAAAAACCAAAGATCTAACGCTAAATGATTAAAAAAATTAAATTTATGCTGAATCATCGAAGAACTGTCACGCCTGAATCTGTATCTTTGAATCACAACAAATCACAACAAAGTTTAACAGCAGATTCCCTCAGGCTGTTTTCCGCTTATGCAGGTACAAAGTTAAGTGAAATAATGTACATAATGCACTTTTGTTAGTCTTATTATTAAATATAATTTATGCAAAGCTGTAAATTGGCTGAGATGCTAAAGACTGTTCCAGGCACATAGGCAGCATGAAAGACAGTGCAAAAATGAGTGCATGAAAGGCAGACAAAAGGAGCAATAAAGTCAGAGGACTGTGAGGAATGTGGAATGTGAGTTGGGGGACGCAGGGAAATGAGATCAGATGCAGACAGTCCAAGGTTGCATGAGGCACTGATGGTACAGCAGAAATCTTGACTTTGACATTGGAACAGAGGAAGTCAAGGCAAGTAACCAAAATTTTTAGGGTACAGCAATGATATGGATGGGGCAGTGTCAGGAAGAACTCCAAAGTAAGCAGAAGCATTTTGGTGAAGAAAGATGGAAAGAAAGGAGGCAAACCCAGCTAAAGTGATAGGCTTAAAGATTATAGATGAAAGTCTTCAACATCTCTGCCAGGCAAAATTCCAACAGACAGAAAAGAGTACTGGGAATCTGGCAGGAATAGTTGGGAAGCAGGGGCAGAATCAACCAAGTTTCTAAGCATGGAGAAGCATTAAAGGTGATATTATGGTGAATTTGAAGAGATAATGATGTTATCAACAGCTATGAACAAAAAGATTGGTTAGATAAAAGGGTGATTTTGGTTAATTGTGGGCTAACAAGAATTATTAAAAATACAGAGAAGCAAAGCTAGAGAGAAGGAATTTCTGAATCAGCACCTCTGCCACAACCCATTGCAATAGATCTAATCCACATTAACAGAAAAACACAAGACACAAACTGAAGAAGTTAGGAGGGAAAATGACAAACCAAAACAAATAATCTGTATTTTAAATGTTCTCATAGCAGAGAAAAAGGATTTTGCATTTTATCAGGAAAAGGAATATCACAAGCCAAAGGAGAAACTGAATTACTTAATTTTAAAAGTCATTTTTAGCTAGCCACCCACAGGTAGGATATATTCATATACACTAATGTAGTGCACTGTGTGAGCCACCACTAACACCCAAACCAGAAACTCTCACATTACTTTATCCAAGATTCATTTAAGGGAAAGGTTCTAAGTCTGCTCCACTCACAATTTTGCCTGTGTTCTTGTATTTCCAATACATATACAGTAAACTATACTAAAACATAAAAAACAAAGGCCATTTAAACCATCAAATTTTAATTTTACTCTAAGTTTTACTTTAGAAATAATAGCGCAATTCTAATGACATCAAATGATAACCCGTCTCTCCTTCTACCAGCTGACTGAAGTTTAAATTACAGAATGTTTCCAGTTAATGAATTAAGATGTCAGAATTGGGCTATTTTTAAATAACAGCATCTGCTTCTCGCAAATTTTATACCACTGAAACTCTCCAAGGAAGACTCACTATGCTATTTACATTTACACATATTCAATTCACTCTGTTGTAATCTAAAGGAAAAAAAATACACTTCCAATATAAATATTTAAAATCTATACTGAATGCAAAAGAAAAGCTTGTCTGCCCAAGCCTATCAGCCAAAAGTCAGTCATGATTCAGCACTTTCATAAAATGAACAGGGCCTCCACTGTGTGTTTTACTAAAATACATTTTCTAATTAATTTTTTATTTCATATCTCTTCCCTTAAATTACTATTTTTGCTTTTAGTATCTCTGAAAATATTCAGGTCTGCATTGATTAAGTTTTCCCTCTTAGTAGGCTAAGTTCCTGGATGCTGCTATATGGCCTGCACAGTGTAAAGGTTCAGCTCACATCATTATTATCATTATTCATTGCTTGTAGTGCCTAGGAGACCTAATTGTGATAATCCCCTCTGAACTTTAAACTGCATGACCCTTTGATTTTTTTAATAGAAGGTTAAAAGAAGAAACAAATTCCTATAGAAGGAGAAGGGAAAACACGTTCTTAAGAAATTGGGGCAAGAGACATGAGTATTTTAAAAAAATCATTTTAGCAGCACACAAGCATGAGGTTGAAATGGGGTATGAAAGAATTAAGTGTGTGAGCTAGCTGTGACATTAGAGATTGAAAGGAAGATGTGATTAGGGTTAAAAGAGATCAAACAACAAAGACGTACTGCCAAAACAATTTTACAAATTTATTTGAAAACACCTTAAACACTTCTACTAACAAAATAAAACTGCTGATAATACCTGAAGTTTGTTTGTTTGCTTGTTTGATTGTTTGACATGCACTGACACAGAAAAGATACATTTTGAAGTCCTAGCTTGTTTTTCCATTCAGTAGGAGTGGTCATTTGAGAAAATACCATTTATTAGCTACCTCAATGACCCAGCCCTGCTCTGTGGAAACTTTTAACTGCACGTTATGAAAGAAAACAGGCAACTGCACCTCAGGCATCCATTACCAGATCACCATCAACAGGCAACTACTCTTTTGGCAAAACATTCAGTTGCAGTATGAAGGGTAAATACGGTTTCTAATATTTTTACCCCCAAGGTGCCAATTCCAGTTGATTTTATGTCCTGAAACGTTGAGAGGTTGCCAAATACCTTGATACTTACTGATCATGAAGTTAAGTATGTGCCAAGAGCATTAACTTTGATCCAAGCTATTCAAAATTGGTATGAAAACACAATTTCAACTATTAAATACACATTCTGTCCATCCTAACATCTCTCAGACTCACCCGAAGATACTGACACTACTGGGTAATGGTAAAATATAAACTGAAGCTGGGAAGTAAGAAAAAATCTCCATGCCTGTTACATAGGCTTGGTCCCACCCTGTCCACATCATTTGTGCATATATTCATTCAGTTATAGCACAGTGATTCTCATGGATATAGTCAGGCTCCCACTCATAAGGACATTAAAGATTATTTCTAGGGTCTGAATCATCACTGGAAATAAAAGAGAGAGTCGATGTGACTCTTGCAGTGGAAAGAAGATCTGTTACATTTTCACAGCTGTCATGTCCAGAACAATAGAAAAATTAAGATAAATATATTTCTAGTCAAACATCCTCATTTTCATTTTAAAAGTAACTGGTCTGCAACAACCCAAGCATAATAAATACATAAATTGGTCTTTGGTCACTTCCCTACTTGGGAATATGCAGGGGTTTCAAAAGTAATCTCTCCAACCAATCAATGGTAAAACAAATGGTCATTTTAGGAACTAGTAAGGAGAAGAATGGAAGATAAAGGTCCAATTCTTACCACATTTTATCATAGTAAAGAGCACCATTTAGATCCATATAGGGCAAAAGGGGGAAAAAAACAAAACCCAACCAAAAAACTCTCACTTAAGTTTCTTTTCACTTTGGTTCAATGAAAAAAAAGAACCCTACTACCTCCCCCAAATCTCAGATTATGACTCCAGGAAATATGCTCCTGAACAGATTTCACTGATTAACAGTATCTTCCTCCACTCCTACCCAACTAGGTTTCAAAAGAGAAACTGATTCAGTTTCAGTCTTAAAAAAATGCATAAACCACATTTGCTTCACAGCAATCCTTATTTTAAGTGATAAGCCTACCAATTTTTTTAAGAAAGAGAACATCACAAAATCAGCATTTTCTCTTTTTTTTTTTTTTAACTTGTTCTCTAGACAATCAATACAATAAACCTCTAGGATTTTTTTGCTCCTGGAGACAACATAAAATCTGTTCCAAATTTTTCTAAATCATCAGTACTTATGAAGTATTTACAAATTTACACATTATATGAAAAATAGTACCATCTATTAGCTTTGTGTAGCAAGGTACCACAGTCATGCAGAGAGCTGGGAAGTACTTTCACATAAATTCTCCAGTACCTCTAAATTCAGTGTTTTACTGATTCCTCTACTTTTGAACTTAAAGGTCACAGCAAACCTGCTGCTAAGGAGAAATGGGCAGACTTGCTCTGCAGCCCTTTTATTCCTAGGGCCAGCACACGAGGTGCATCTAAAAAGGAAGATGAGCCACGGATATAAAAGGTCTTGTGCATTACATTAATTTCCCAAAGCAAAAATTAAGTGCAACATGTATTTCCTGTGAAGCTTCTCTGGTATTATCACCATAAAAAGAAAAGATTGGCCATCCAGAAACCCATCAGTAACTCAAGTGCTGACTTGCTTGGTTCACCTCAGTTGCTGGTATCAGGTATTTGGCAGACTTTTACATGAAAGCTCTGTAGGAAGTCAGCTCTAAAGTAAACTGTGACACCTTTTCTCACTCACTCTAACTATGAATTTAAGAATTTTTTGATGTGGTTGTATTTGAATAGATATTTATTCATGTTATTTTGAATTCAAGCTGCACTATAAAACAATGTTCATTGAGCTGTCAGTCAAATTTCTACTAATGAAAACACCTCCAGGTACTTCCTTCATTTCATCGTGTCTACCAAATCAAAACTTCTTTAGGGGGTTTTTATATCAACAATATTCAGAAGTAATTTGAAATTGATTTCTGCTTTAACAATGGAAAAGAATTGCAGACAAACCTTCACAATGAGTTTTAAGAACATCAACATCCACACATCAATTACAAATACAGTTACTAATATTGCTACATTTAAGGTATATGCATGTAAGGTGCCCAATTATACTATTAACAATCAGCTCTCCTATATACATATACATTTTTAGAAAGAGAATTCAGTCTATTTAACAATTCACTAACAAAGCTATTCCTTAACTCATCCCTGCCATAACCTGCTCTATTCAGAAACATATGGGAAAAGACATTAAATAACCAGTGAAAACCACGGACTTCTGGTATTAGTGCTACACATTGCATACCCCTATTCATTATTCCACCTCCCTTGTTTAATCTATCATTAAGACTCAGTGACCCTACACTAAATTTAAAGCAGATCCTTCCTTCCTCCCATGCCTAAATTCACATACTTTTCTAGCTGGGGATGCCCTCAAGTATTAGCCACTCTACAGGGATTCTCTAATCTCAGCTCTGAACTATGTTGTGCTATAGAAGCAAGAAATTGCTGGTTTACATCTTTGACTATGGAATCTTCCACCCAAAAAATCCCCTCCTTTACTTAATAAGATAGAGGAAAATCTTTCATGTAGAACATATTTAACATGTTTAAAAATTATATGTTTTCCTCTATATGATATAGAATAAAAGATATTAAGTATATTATTTTCAAGCACTGCTTCCCTGAACTTGTGTCCCAAACATAATTCCATTGGAAACAATTTGAAAGCTTTCAAAAGTTTATTGTTACATTGTAGAAAAGCTAGATCTTTATTTGTATTCCAAGTCAATATGAAGCAGGTTTCTAATATACAAATTTTTAAAAAATAAAGCAAGAAAATGACCAAATATCAGGGTTTAGACTTGCTTTTTTTTAAACATAGGAACTAAAAATATACAAAAATATTAAGACCTCTACCTCTCTCTTTTAACTGACGGTTTTCAGTGTAACAGTAATGGCAGTATAGGTGAAAACATAACATGAGTTTTCTGAATGAGGGACAAGAATCTTTATTGTTGTCATCTATAGTATTTGCCAACTATAGCCCTGCCTTCCTCTTCCACAATAAGGTGAACACTGATCTGCATCAGGATTTTAAAACGTTAAGACACTAAGACTGTGAGTGAAGCAGAGATGAAATTCCATTGAGTTAACAAAATGAGTCATGCAAAGGTACAATCCAAATACAGATTTTTATGTCTACCAAAAGAAGCCATACAAAATTGTTTTGGTTTCATGAGTAATACTACCTTTAGTGCATTTAAAAATGTTTAACCTCGTTTCCTCAAAAAATAGAATAAAGCTGAAAAAAGCAGCTGCAACCTGGCCAAAAAGCCCAATCTGCATTCTCTCTGGCTCTTCTTTCTTTAATTTAAGTCTTTTCCCCAAACAAGTCAGCACTTGAACAAGTCTACATGAGTCATAAGTACTTGCAGAATACAAAATGTTGATGGGAAAAGCAAATTAGTAAGGTTCAAATTGTCAGGTTATCAGACAGCAGAAAAATATTAGGAACAGTTAAAATAAACACACTAAGCCAGGAGCAACACCAGAAAACCTGAAGTCTAAGTTCTACACAGGTGCAGACATGGGAAGATGAAGGGAAAGTGTTACTGGAGAATGGAAATAAACAGTGACTGTGAACTCTATAGATCAACTTGAAGACAAAAATTATCTGGAAGCCTCTCAAGTAAGGAACTTTTCTTTACAAACAGCAAGCCTTTTATGAAGAAAAGAAGTGCTGCTAGTCCTGCAACCTCTGGTTCAGCCATTTTTCCTGAACTGGACTGGCTTCTTGACCTGGACAGCCTAAATTAAAAATACAACTAGTCTACAATATTGAGATCACATTTTCCCTTAGAATTCCAACATATTAAAACTACATTATATTGTTCCTCTAAGAGGAGTGCACAGCTGAGTGTCTCTCAATGCTGTGAGCTTATTTGCTGTATCTTCAGCAGCAGCCACCTTCATGAATAGTCAGGTCTGAGTGACCCAGAAACACACAAACCTGTTTCATGATGGAGGAGTCAGTATTTCTTGAATATACAACTAAATGCAATTTCATTAGTGTTTGATCAAAACACTACAGGAGTTACCTCTTCTGCAGATTCCAGTCTTTACAAAGTTCACCATTCATTTGCTGCAGAACAGCAACAGAAAACTTAATGATCACTTCAGAAAATGAGCTAATATAAAGCCATTCTGCCCATTTTCACTACTCTGTTGTGCAAGCTTGTCATCTCACTGAAATGGAAAGACTTGAATAAAGGTTAACTTAATTAATTAAACACACATATTATTTTCTCCACACTATTTCAGTCTGAGCTTGACATGCAATTCTATATCTATTAAATTAAAGCAGTGAACACTATTTCATTTAATGAAAAAAACCCCTTAAATTACAGATTAGTGAATCTCAGCAACTCATTTTCCCCAAAACACCTTCAATACTGCATAGAATTAACATAGTCTCCACCACAACTTCTTCATATAAATAGAACTAGAAACTATGTATTACAAAACAAGATTCACAGACAACAAATATTAAGATCTGAAAAGATCTATTCAGCTCAAATTAACACATTTCTATAAATCAAAGCAAAATTCATCCTCACGTTCATTCCTGTTACAGAATTGTCACCTCAACAGCCAATAAAAAGAAAGAACTAATGAGGTATTTCAGTATCTCTCAAAGAAATATTTTCAGCTCTGTTTTTCTTTTAAGTGCTTGAAAGGAAAAGAGTAATGACTTGCTCCCACACAGTCTTTTTATTATTCTGTTATAGAAACAAGGGAGCTACACCGAGTCTTTATTTTTCACATAGTCCAAGATATTCTTTTGTCTCACTGCAACAATGACAAAGGAAGCAGACCAGGAAGGACAGTTATTTATCAGCACCAGGGAGGTGCTGCTTGAAGCAGCAAATGTCTTTGTTTCTACTAATGGCTAACAGGGTGAGATGACAGATTCATCACTAAGATATCTGAGAGCTCTGCACTAATATCCAGACAACAATCCAATATACCTTGGAAATAAGTTTCCACAACAGACAAGGATCTAGACTATACTAAAAACCAGGTCATTCAGCTGTATCTTGTGGAGTTCCCAGTACTACTTCTCCCTGTTAGGGTGAACATCCCCTAATGGAGACAAGCAAGCATCCTTTAGCCCTGAGAGCATCCACATTCATCAGCGGGACCATGGATTTGAGATGGGGAAGACAAATCTGTTCAAGTCCAACAATAACAAGCTGGAATCTTGAAGAAGCAACTGAGATTTCACTGGTCACTCACCTGCACAGAGAGTATGACCTGGATGTAAAGTGTTTCAAACAGGACAGTGAAATCATAATCACTTCTTTCATGATCTAAATGAGAATACTTATAAGAAAATTAATTAGAGGGACATCCAATAGAGCAATGTATATAACAGGCAGGCTAAAGAGACTTAAGGACTAGAATAGATTTATTAGCACTTTTTTTGTTGTATGTGGAACTAGATCAGCCTTGTGTAACCACTACCTGGACAGTTTTGAAGATATTCTCCCAGGTTGCTCCTTAGAAATTTTCCAAATCAATGGGACACATGACCCTCCAGCACTCACACAATGCACAAGAAGTGAATGGGCCTTTCCTGACAAGGCCAAATGCTTTCTAAGAGACAATTCAGGTGTCTGATCACTTCTTAAAGTGTGATCGCCACCGTGACACTGTGCTATGTGAGGCTTAAGCATACATGGTATCAATAGCAGCTGAAAACCATTTCATAAAGAGCTTGGGATGCTGCCAGTGAGCTGTCACCTACCAACGATCAGAAAAGGGTCAGAAAGCCAGTATGTAGCCAGTCACATGGAAGGCATGACTGATGACAATAAAATGTAGCCAGTCACATGGAAGGCATGACTGATGACAATAAAATGTAGCCAGTCACATGGAAGGCATGACCGATGACAATAAATTTGGTGAGTTTATGTTGCAGCCCTGTGTTTTTAAGTAACACATGCAAGAAGAGCAGTCCCGACTCAATAAGAACCGAAAAGGTTGAGTTACAATGTACACAAACAGGAATCTGGCACAGAATGACCTCCTCCAGCAGCAAAACCAGCTCAGTACCATTAAAACTCTCCACGTGAATGCAAAAAATAAAGGCTTTTGGACACTCTATGTTAAAGATAGGTATCATCATCTTGTATTGATTTTGGGTATTTCAAATAGTTTCTGTAAAATCTTCTTCCCTTGAAATAAGAGGCCATTACTAAAGCCCAATGGATTAGAAGTCCCAGAAAAGGTTTGCCTGCAGATGTCTCGTGAAAACAAATTCCTGAAAAGCAGCAGGGAAACACATGGCAGGGATGGCAGAAAGCCAAGCAAAACCTAAGAGCTGCTGGTCATGGTGTCACAATGACAGGCATTTTAAATTGTAATTCCAGATCAGGAGAAATAGGTGTAACCTGTCACCAAATCTGTGGAGAAAATGGAGAGACGAGGCTGGAAGGGAAATAAATCACTCCTTTCCAAAATTTTCAAAACTGTTTGAAAGTATGGACTGAGAGATCAGCTATTAAATAGAAGTTCTATGGAAGTTCTATGGAAGTAACTATGGTGGCTTTGGCAGTGATGACAACCCAAGGACTCTACCATGATTTGCAAGGAAGCTGCGGAAGCAGGAAGTCATTCAAAGACATCTGCAGTTGGTTCTGCCACACATCTCTGACCTTGCTGCAGACTCTGAAAGCATGGAATCAATCTATGCTGAGTTACTCAGTGAAATTCAAAAGTTCAGTTATGTAAGTGATGAAAAAAATCCCACTTCTAGATTTTGATATACAGGCAATGTCAGAAAAACAGGAAGCTTCTGTTTTTATCACCATGTCTTTGAGATTGATATTCCAGATCTGATCCTTCGAAATAGGTCACTAAAAGACTAGTATCTGGGGTGGAGATTTTGAGGCTATGCTAATGTCACATTACCTTAAAAATGCTTAAAACTGCATTAATCACAAGACATTAGCCTTAGGAAAGATGTAAAATTAACCTGTAAGAAAGCTGCAATGCCATCCAAACGAACAAGATGAACAGTAGAAATTACAATCTTACACTTCTGTTTTTCAGTATCTGTCTCTGATTGAGAAGATCTTAAGGCATTTTTACCATGCAGGGATAGAGGAGGATAGAAAAGCACATTTCAGAATAAAAACTGTGTAGAAATACTTGCAAATTAAACGCCTCTTTTTACTTTCATCAGAGCTTTCCTTTCAAAAAAGAATCAATAAAGCTTCAGAAGAGTAAACCATGTGCAGCTTGTTCTTCCTGCATCAGCATCAGTGCCAATTAAATTCTGAACCTTAAATCTTTATTGTTTCCTATTAGCTGCTAACTAGAAGGAACACTGTGATTTTCTGAGATCCCAGGCTGAGACTTGCCTTAGCAGCAGTTAGAAAAAAATGATCTTGTTTTGACTTGTCTGCTGGGTAAACTTGACATTGAAGCTACACGGTGGATAATAAATACATAATACCAAGATGTTAATTTTACAGCAACACTTAACTCTTGTGACCACAATTAACACTCAGGGAGGGGAAAAAAAAAGCCATTGACAGGTCTGCCTGGCTCCTGCTTCTGCACTGCTTCCCAGGCTCCCTCTCTGAGAGGTGGCTCAGCTCCTGCACAAGCCAGGCTGGCACTGACCCCAGGGGCTGCCTTCAAAGCAGCACAAGGGGAGGAGAGGGGAGCAGGGTGACAGGGAGTTAAATGCAGCTGCAAAATGACATTGACTCCCAGCTAGGATCCAAAACAGAAGTCTAAGAGCAAAGGGTTGCTGAGCTGTTCTCTCCTCCTCCCTCTCCCACCCTCAAGCTCTGGGAACACCTCTACGAGGTGGGCAGGACACGAGTTCCTGAGAACAGCAACAGTTTTGTGGGAACCACATCCCATTTCTGAGGCAGAACTGGCCTTTGAATTATGATGCTGAATGGTCTTCATTTTTTATAAAGTGACCAAAAAAGGTGCATTTTGGGAATAAAGCTACCTTTGTTTTTCATCGGCATTGCTCCAAATCCCTCACTCCACTCCCTGAGAGCACAGAATCACTGCTGCAACACTGAACTCCTCCAAAATACCATGAACCTCATGATATGGTAGACTATTCTCACATCTTTTCTAGAACAGTGACATCTATCACTACACTGGAAAAAGAATTAAAAGGAAATCCCCAACTAGTCAATTTTAACAGTGGAATCACATGAATAGCATGCTTAGAGAAATTAATAATGTGAGCATGTTTTTATTTATGATATGAACACTAAACTTTCTCGAAATTTCCAATGTATCAAGGTATTACTTTCTAGCAATTCCTAATATCACACTTAAATTGCCAAGCAGTCAAAGAAGAAAGTGCAAAACAGACTTTTTTCGTCTTATTCCAACTGCATTACAGTGAGCTGGCAATGATTCCCAAATGGGAGAACAAAAGAATGCAAGAAATTGAGAAAGAGCTTTTAAAATGTCTGAGAAGCTTTTTTATTTTTTGTCTCTGGAACCATCCAAAGTCAAAGGATGGATCCAAAGTCCTTTTGGTTGGAGAAGAAAGTCATCATGGAAAGAAACCCCTGAGGGAACACTAAAAAATTGACGAACATGACAGCTTTTTTTATTTACTCATTAATGTAATAAAGGTAATAATTTGCTACATGAAATCAAAAAAAGACTGTGAAATCAAAATGGCAATCTCAAGAAATGCCAACTAACTACTGACCAAACCCAACCAGATTCAGGGACATAAATGCCTATCAAACCTTAATTATTAAGTAATAAATCCCTTTAAATCAATATATTTGGAAGACTAATTCAAAATTATTAAAGAAGCAGATAACACTCAGAATTAAAATACAGAGCACATAATATGTAAACATCAAGCACAAAATATTATTAATTGTTATATACTTCTCATGTATTTGCACTACACTCATATTTCAAATGCAAATATTAATTTGGAGAGGAATACCTACTGTATATGCACACACTGAAACAGTTTGCTCAGCTATACTGCATCAATGGTTATTTGACAAGTTATAGCATCACAAGCTGCTCATTTACATATTCAGCTACTCTCTCTGGTTTTTCCTTGAGAATAAATTAATAAAACAACTATTTGACAAATCCATACTAACAGCTTCTCCTCTGAACCACAAGAAAACTCATAGTTATGCAAATTCAGTGTATAAAATATATACCAACAAAATTACATCAAAAATGTAAAAATAATTCCTGTCTAAATCCTAAGAACGTGTAATATTTTTAACTAGGACAATTAACACCAGCAATAAAAATTTATTGTTGATAGAAAGAATTTCCATTTCATAGATAATAATTAGTGAAAAGTCAGTCTCTGAAATATCAACGTGCACTATACTGACACACAAGAACAACTCTATACCGACACACAAGAACAACTTCTAAGTATAATTCAATACATGAGCATTCTGAAAAAAAAAAAAAAGCATAAATAAAACAATACTTCAAAAGTTTCTGACTTACAGTATTTTTTTCTGTATTGTATCATAAGGAGAAAACAGTATTTAGAAAAGTTAGGTCAGATATTGATATTTCATTTAAACAAGTAGAAATGAAGAAATTCTTAAAACTGTTTTTATTAGAACAGAAGATGAAAGGCAGAAATGAGAAAGCAGTACAAAAGAAAACATGTATGTGAACAACCAAAAAAATTAAAGAAACAGAAGGAAAAAAAAAAAACTTCAAAAGAAGATGCAAAAAAGAGAAAAGGACACTGTTTACTAAACAAGGAAAAGGACCTATAGAGTTAAAAATTCAGTTGTGTGACTGTCAGATTTTGTAAGTCATATCTGAGTGATCCTAGATCTGATCTAAAAATTGACACAAGGCAAAAGACACAAAATGAGAACTGAAATTGATTTTCAGTTCTCATCTGATACCAATGTCATGAGACAACAGATGCTTATTTCGGACTCTGCTAAAATTATCCTCTACTTCAAACAGTTTGCACTAAGGCTGCAGAATAAACATTTAATCTCCAAGTTTATAAACATTTAATCTCCAAGTTTCATTGTTCCTCACTTCAAACTGATTTTAAGAAAGAAAATTAACACAATGCTAATGTAGTTCTCTAAGAGGAAAACTGTTTCTTTTTGGGTATTCAAAAAGCTTGTCTTACTGCTCATGGTGATTTCTTTGCATGGCTATTCTGCAGAGAGTTGAAAACATCCAGCACATGCACTTTCCACTCAATCTCTCATTTATTTTTTCCTATTCCAGAAGAATTCTACCACCTCTGTTTACAAAATTATTTTTTAAATGACACTGTTGCTGCTACAGTGGAGGCTTCCCAATGCTGCAGCATCTGAAAATATGGATTTGCACCAAGGGACTGATGTAGATCCAGCCCTTGTAAAATGGAGTTGCATTGGTGTTTCACTTCAAACACACACTCCTGATCTTAAGCCTCCCACCTCTCCAACTTACTGCACACTTCAGCTTGGGGGGACAAAACAGGCTGAGCAGACAAACCAATTACTATTAAGACCAAAGTAAAAGAGAAGATGCACAGTTTTGAGACACCAATTAATAAGAAACATCCAATCCACAGACCAGCTAGAAATGGTCATTGTTGAAAGCCAAAATAGATAAACATCAGAGATCTTTCCCATAAACAAGTTTTCTCTGCAGACCTCTTACTGCACTGTCCCCTGTGCTAATGCAGCCACAGCTGTGCACTGCAACTTGGTCTGTGGGAAGATTTAAGGAGAAGAATAAAGGCATCAAGCCTTAGCAAAAGCAATTCAAGTTTCATCTCAGTCTATTGCTCTTAGTTCATCAAAAAAGAAACTTTCAGCTCATCCCAAACCTCACAGAATGATCTACAGAATTTACTTATTTTCCACTAGAGCCTCACAAGAACCATCCTTGAAAAATTAACATGGACATGCCTGACTTGGCAGTTTATCTTCTGCGTCAGGGTGAGAAGTTTTACAGTATTGTTTTGTACTACAAAAAAAGTGTCCTCTTCCACTCTTCTGTTGCTGCTTTTTGTGAATGTCAGAGCTTCTCCATTTTGTTTGCCTTAGTCCTGGCCTAGGCTGCCCTGTGGTCAGAGCTCTCAGCTGCAGTCTGGTCTTTTCTCTGCCAGCCCAAGGTCAATGCAAAGAATAAAGAAGAGCCAAGACCTTTTAAGCAGAGTGGGTGAAAGAGACTGTTAGTTATAGGTGAAATTGTCAACACACAAAACCCTCTGCAGATTAATCCAAGCACTTCTTACACTCCCCACTTTTGAATTATTCAGGAATAAGTCCCTCTTGCCTTAGAAGAGGAACTTTGGGAGTAAGTGCAAACAGAAGTTTATGCAAGACACAGAGGGAAGATGTTGAAGTGAAATTCAGCTTACAGTTACAGAGAAATTAATAACAGGACACAAACATACCTTAATGTTTCTTAAGTAAGAGTCCCTGTGTTACAGTTGCTGAGTTCAGTAAAAGGTAGCTTGTCATGAGAAATGAGTGAAACAAGATCAATATAAAATCTGTCTGTTTCTCCTAAAAGAAATTGCAGAGATATTTGGGGTGCCCTGACACTGAACAAAATAACTGAAATTAAGTCAGTCCTTGGATTGTTGGGGTTGAACTAAGATATGCACAGCTCTGCCATGAGATACCAGAGAGACTTATGGCTGTTTTATTAGTATGTATTTGTAGGAAGATCTCCCTTGTATAGAAATTGTAGAAAACCAGTAAAAACCCCTTGTTCTTTCTACTCCTCTTTTCCTTTTTTTCCTTTAAATGGTTATTTTTTCCAATATTGTGAAGGTCCTCAGCTTGTCTGTACTTCCAAATTACAGTAACATCATAATTTTCAAGAGAGCTACTAGGTATTAATATACCAGGCAGAATCACCTTCCTGGGGACAAAGGACTGGTGGGAGTTAAGGTCTTGGTACACCAAATCTCAGTTGTTTACATCTCCCTCCCCACTTTTCTGCACTTCCCATTAATCAGAAAGTTTGACCAAAAAAATACTGCCTTCTAACCAAACTTAAGAATTCTTCTTTTTAACCTGATGCAGTAAGAAGTGACTCATGAACTGGCTATCCATAAAATACTAGTCCCCTACATATAATAAGGACACACAACATAATAAAGCAACAACAGAAAGTCTTTGGTCATAGTTCAACCCCCTTTCCAGGCAGCACCCACCCCAAAGCTCTTTTCCTAATCTTTTCACTGGGCCACATAACCAGGCCCTGCTCTGGATGCTGTTTTCTTGACACTGATGGTTGTCCTACTTTACTACCTGTTTCTTTGTTGTTTTAGATATTTTCACCATTCAAACAGTACTTTATGTAACAGCAGCAACAGGAATCTCAGTGTGATTTGGTTTGGGGCAGTCATACACGTGTGGTTTGGGGGTGAGAAACCAGCTGGTCTGGGTCACTCATGATCTGAGGAGAAGCACATCAAGCCAGAAACCACTGAAGCCAATGGTTTCATCCACATAAAAATGGCAACACTGGACATACATCCTAGGTCTTGTGGGGTTTTTTGTTTAGTTGATTGTTTTCCTAGGGTGGACATCAAAATATTGCCTACTTAAACCCATCCTACTGAGCTCAAAAGAACTAGAAAAATGTCCAATAGATTTTTTTTTGCAAGCTCGGTTGATCTTGCGAAACAAAAGAGGGCACTTAACATGGAGCTCCCCTCCTTCTTCCTGTGTACAGGAGCAAGTTCTACAGAACTGGGAATTAATCTTTGGCCAGAAGATGGATGATGTGATCAAAAATGGGCAGATTTCATACAGGAAGACACTTATGGTGTGCTCATGTCCCATGAACATTGTCCTCAGAGGGTCCTTAGAGTGCTCAAAATCAACTCTCTGCTGATCTGACAGGCAGGTAACCCTGAACTTCACTCAACCTGACAGATCTCGTGGCAGCTGCTCCTCTTCTGAAAGATCTGGTTTTCCTTTCCATTCTTTTTAAGCCTAGTTTGTCCCTATGGCTTTGTCTAGCTGTGCTTTAATTAGTTTGCCCCCACCACACCCGGAGGAGGCTGAACTTGAGAAACATCTGTAGCCTATTTTTATTTATTTTTATGTCCCCACAACATTGGGTGCAGTCTCAAATAATTTCTTGTGCCGTGCCTACTGTGGTGCTCCTCTACCTGGAAACTGGGTGGTTTGATTTGTCTATACATTAAATATGGATATTTACACAGCAAGTTTGTGTCATTTCCACGGTCCACCACCATCCCCATGTAACTTCCAGCATCACTGCTTTCAAAACAAGGTAAGAGTAAGTTCACTTTGGTCTTCTAATCTAGGCAGGGAAAAATAAAAGTAGATTTGAGGCTTGGTACAGACCCAAAAATTGTGATCAAACTATATAGTTAATAAATTGTTTGTCTAAATCTTTCATGTGTGATGAAAGATTATTATCATAATTCATTAGCAAATTACAGACTTTGTAATGCAGGCAGTCACAAATTTGGCTTTGTATCAATCAGTTGAGACCAGCTGGGTAGAAATTAACACAACTCGGGGATACATAAAATGAAGTGCTCTTTCATTTTTAATTCACTGGAAACTTTGAAGGAAAGAAATGGAAGCCCTTTCAAAAATGTCAATTTTCCCTGCTTTTTGTAAATCATCCCATTTCACTGTAGAGATACAGAGATACAAATAAACATACATGGGATGTATGTAACTAAATACCACAGAAACTGCTCAATCAAAAGAAATTTAATATATAGTATATGTAAAGAAAAGCAGTGCATTTAAAAAAATCCTTTCATTATTTCTGAGACAGTCATATACACTAGTGATCACCAGAATTATTAAACAAACACAAAAGCTAATAGCCAAGCCACTCACAAGATACAATATTGTCAAAATTCCTGCTCTGAGCTTTCCCAGTCTACCAAATGACCTTGTACAAAAATGCTTGTTTTGATTATGTCTCCTTTGCCTAAGCTACAAGGCTGTGTATAGTGACAGCTGCATTTGGGAGCAACTTAAAACAAATTTTATCTTAGTGGCACCTAATCCAGAGACTGGTACAAGCAGCATGGAAAAGTCAGTGTCAAAATTAAACAATGAAGGCTTTTCTAGGAACAGATGCTTTTTCCCTGCAGCTGTAAAAACCTGAAAACAATCCTATGCCCCACTGTCTGGTCACGCAACTACCACAAAGCAAGGCATAAATTTTGCCACTTATTGCAAATATTTGCCCAGAGCTGCTATAACCCTTTTTAAAAACAGTAACAGGGATTTCTTGCGGGTGATTATGAGACCATTTTATCCTTTAAATTAGTGCAAGGCTCTCCAGTTTATGCCCACGATTCCTGGTACAAAACCAAAAGGATAACTTTCCAAATTCATGTTTTACACAGATATAGGACCGTAACAGAAAAACCCTAAAAACAGGTTTACTACAGAGATGATGCCAGTGTCACTAAGATGTTATGGCTGGGACAAACGTTATTAATTCACAGTTGGAACAGCAACTGAGTGTTTTCTTTGCACAGTAATTACAAAGCAACGTAGTGCAGCACTATCATTACACTGCTGCTTCAAGATACTTTTGACCATTTTGGTGCTGTAACCCCACAACCACTACTTTAAATATCCTTATCGCCACAACTATCCAAAATATTACCTCTTTCTACTCAGTGAATGCAGTGATAAATTTTAAGCTGAAATATTAGCTCTTAGGAAACAACTTCTGTAACTCAATGAATATAAGTAAATCCCCAGTTCCCAATTAAGTGAGCAATTTACAATGTCAAGCATGTAGTTACACTCCATATGAACTGATGGGGATTTTAGATTAGCTTCTGTTGTGTATTTAAAAGTGATAGCACCAACATGATTTACATAAGTAAAATATTTTCAAATATTTTCTCACCAAGCAAACGCTCTAAAATTGTGAAGTGTTTCCTTTCTTACCCAAGTTAAAAAAAAAATCAACTTTTCCAGAACAACAGTTCATTAGCACCTCACTATTTATAAGTATAATTGGGTTGTTTGATGAGAAAACATGAGAGAACACTGTGCCTACTATAATTTGCACAAATACAAATTTCATTGTTTGAAAACAAATCAGCAATTCAACGAATGTGTTTTTTTAATATAAGTGTATATCATGCAATAATAGAAGTGATCATATTATAGTTAACACAGGATAGAAAGGTTAAACCATGTTCTAAACCACTTTAATTTACAAGCTGTAAATTAATTTTTTTTTAATTGCAAAAAAATGCTAACTTGAATTTTTCATTTGTTATTCAACTAAATATAATTCACACAGATAACAACACTGTGCTATTGAGCTACAGAGTGCTGCTTTCCCACTCTCAATAGCACAGGAGCTGGGGACAGAGCTGTTTAATATGTTCATAAAGCTGCTTAGGTTTTCTTGTCATTTCATGCTAACACCTTTTTAATAGCTAGCATTATGATAGAAGCCTTGCATAAAAATTCACCAACCCGAAAGTAAAACACAGCAAATACTCAAAATCAGAATAGCAAGCGATGGTTTTAATTGCCGTTTTTAAAAAATTCAAGGTTTTAAATTAGGTCTTGATCCCCAAAATCCTTAGCATCCTTAAATTACATGAGCAAAGCCATTCAACTCAACATGATTACTTCTAAAATAAGGACAACTCACATGACTGAGCATTTACAGAGCCAAACCCATAACCAAAATTATAACAATGACTCCTCATTATTTTCAAATTCAAATAAATTGATCCTTATCCTTTGAGAGTTTCTCTCCAACCCAACTTACACTTAGGGATGGAGGGGAATAGAGACAGAGAAGGAGAGAAAGGAAGAAGAGATATAAACACACACACACACACTAAACTGAGTGCTGACAAACTGAACCTTAACAGATGTGTGACTTCTAATTAGTTATAATAATCTGTGCTATTGGAACCTGCCTCGCCTTCCCTTGCAAATCAAACAGCTTCCTTTGGAGTTTTAAACTCTCTGGGTGCTTCTAAATTTATGCAAGGAAAAAAACCTTGCTTTCAGCAAATTTTAGATAAACTACAGTGATAACTTTATGAAAGGAAAATATTAAATTATAATTATCCTAAACAGACACAGTCTTGTGAAACTAACCCTACATTCATATGAAAATACAAAGCATTGACTATAATGAATTTGATTCATCCTTGGACACAAAGCTTTACCACAGTAAACTCAGTCAACTGTTGCTCTTGCTTTTATATTCATAGTACTTAAATAGCGCACTTTAAAACAAAAAAAACTCCAATTGGCTTTTCATACATCCACCCTCCCCAAAAATAACGCACTTGAAAAACCCAAATGATATGAAAAGGCTTCAAGGCCTCTTTTCTCCTTTTCACAGCACTTTTTTTTTTTATTTCTGTTTGCAGTAATCTGCCTTTCACTTTCTCATTGCTACAGAACAAACGAGGAGGCTCAGCACTTTGAAAAGGGGGCTCAATGTGTAATGGGTCCACTAGAATTAATTTAGTTGCACCAAATCCATTGAGCAGCGAGGTTTTTTTCTCTTCTCAAATCATTTTGAGTCGGATGCAGCCCCCAGCCTTTGTAATTCTAGTAAAGCACTTAAAGTGCACAGTAGGTGTTCATCAGGACCATCTGGTCAAAAGCAAAACAAGCTGCTGATTTTGCCTTTGAATAGAATGAAGCAAGTGTGAATTAGTCTCTTCAATTAGCACTATTACAACCTGTCAAGTGCATATTGTAAAACAGGATTATTACAGTATTGGTCACCAGTGCAATTATTTACTCTCTGCCTTTTCTTGCATATAAAAATGTCCATGTTTACTAGTTTTTAATAACTGAAGATCCTTTCTTTAATGATATGCACGTTCAAACCCACCAAAATCAAATTACAGGTTATGAAACATATTCTGTCAGGAATATATTAAGTTTCATAATTAAGTGAGAAGTAGTGCCCTTTCTCTCTTATTGCTGTTTCTGTTGCAGAAAATGAAAAATAGCTATATATATTTTTTCCAGTGGGATATCTTTGAAACAGATCTCTTCAGTCAGGTATTAAGATATTTTACGTGCCTAATAAAGTTATCACTGTTGAACAGGTACCCAAAAGGTATTTTCTCTTTATTTCCCAAGGAACTTCATATAATTCCCAACACATGATCACTTTACAAAAAGTTTATCAAGGATTTCTTTCAGCAAATACATTTTACTTTAGGAATGTGTCGGTTTTCTATACTACAAAGGCAAAAAAACAAATCAAGAAGTTGATTTAGCTCTTTAAAAATAGATTTTTCTCTCCTCGCTGAAAAAGTCAAAGCCTGGCTTGCTAGCAGGTCCTCATTTAGCACTGCAGAACACTGAGGCTATCACAGTGTTGTTTAAATTATGTATACTGCTGTTACAACTTGCTATAAATTGAGTATAATTTTAAGATGGCAGATTTCTTTAAAAAGCAAACTAAATGTTCAAATTTCACAAAAACATAGCACTCTCGGGTACAATAAGCACAGCAATGTATATTAATAGGTTGTCTGATACTAGAAGTATTTGACCACTAGAACATTGGTGCACCTCCTATTAAATCCAAAAAGTGTTAGTTACTGATGTTTATTACAACAGTGGTTTTCAACAATTTTCAAGCAAGTACAAAATGTCAAAACATAAAACAACTGTTTCTGAAACTATTAATACATGTACCATATTTGGGTATGTCTATTTCTGGTAAATGTATTTTATTGTAATTATTTTGCTGCAGCATTACAAAGAGTAACATTATTTATATATGCATTTCATGTCTCATGTCAGTGTCTTGATGTTTACTTTGAATGATCTCAGTCAGCAACAACTGTCCTGAAAATATTTTGTTCAGACACCAAAAAACAGATCTGAAAAAGGTACGAGACCTTCAGCCGGACTATTTTTCTGCCTGCTGCAGGTAATTCATCAGCTTACCTATATTTATATATTACATTTATTTTGGCCTTTAAAATGAGGCTCCTGCCTGCATGTTCATAATGGTGATTTTGCATCTTGTTTAACATTCATCCACTCACGAAAAAAGTTTAAAGAAATTCATCACAAAGGATTTGATTAGGGTCTGTCAACACAGAATTTACAGTTTGTCTCAGCCCAGGCAGTTGTGTGCACAAATAGTTCCTCCTCCTGCCTGGAGGGCTATTGGATACATTGCTTTCCATATTCCACCTCAGCCAGTGAGTCTGTAGGGAACTGAGAACAAATATATTACCTAGCACAGGTGACAGGGATGCTGAGCAGGCAGCCTCTGCTGAAGTTATTGGCTAAAGGAACGGAATAAAGAGCAGAGGCAGCTATGCAGAGGCAGCCAGTATTTAAAGACCCATCTTCTCTGCATTGTTTGCACAGATTTGATGTTTTACCAAGAATTCTAGTGCACAGTACATGCTCTACACAGTATTCTCAACTGGAATTTCCAGCAGTTACAAAATAAGATCACCGGTCTGAGAGAGGACTGAGAGTTCAGCATATATCATTCATCCACCCTTCAGCAGCCACAGCTTGTGTACACTGGATATTTTTGCAATCCTGCACACAGGAATCACAAAAAGGCTTTAAAGTCTGTATCAAAAGAGTAAAATAGACAAATGTAAAATCCCTGTTTTTAATGGAGCAATCCAGTTTGTTAAAAATGTTTGGTTTTTTTCTGTGTCACTGATTAAAACAAAAAGTGTAGAGCATGTTATTGTGACAAGAACTCAAGTCCATTAAGTTTTTCACAAATTAGTTTGTCTGCTCCAGCATCAGGACACAAACTTGCTTTTAGCACACATTTAAATATTGCCCCCTTCTGAAAAAGGTTTTCTTCATTTCTGTCAAATATTAAAACTGCAACTTGCAAAAATGAAAAGTAGCAGAAATATTCATTTCTAAATGAGAACAAGTTGGTAAGAATAGATAGAAAATAAATTATCTTGAGTGTGGTAATGCCTTGTAACAATTTAGCACAGAGCTTCTCAAACCTAAAGTTTAAAAAAATCTCTCCAATTTCAAACAGCCTCTATAAATTATCTTAGCAGAATAAAGAACAAGTCTTCAGACAGAAAACTCCTTTTAGTATTGTATTAGGGGTTCAATTTGTCAAATTGTCTTTATTTAACCATCTAATACACTGGAAATGTATTAATTTACAGTCTCCTAAGTGGCACAAAACCTACCAATTTCCAGTTTAAAATGCAGATCATGGAAAAAAGTAACCATGATATTTCCCAGAACAGTATCTGCCCAGAATTAATTTAATACTGCAATTTTACAAGAACAAACAGATGTCAGAAACCTGTGACACAGATTAATTTACAATTTAGACCACTGTGGTATTATTAACTTTCCAAGTTAACTACTGCCCTGCCCAACTCAAAAAAAAATTTTATTCGAGTATACAGAATTTTTGACAAGTTCCATTTAATTTTTTATTTCATTTCCAAAGATTCTGTGTAAGTTCATGGTCACAAAACAATATAACTGAATGTAACTTATATTTTTTAAGATGAGAAATCAGATCTTAATACATAAAGAGTTAGTTATTTTGATAAAGAATGTTAAAAAAACCCCAAAGGCATTTTTGAGTACCACCTAAAATCCAACTTAAAATAATATGTAATAAATTTTGGAAGCAGACATGAGCACTACGGCATCAGGCTTCTCTCAGATAATTTTTGTCACGTTTTCCCCATTAAACACCACGATTTCTTAAAAAAAAACAATTCATCCAAATATCATTTACTATTAAACACATATTCTAAACAATAAAAAAAAAATCAGAAAACTGCAGCGATAGTAGTTTAGGAAAGCACAGTTGTGAGCTCACTGGACTTTGCATTTAACAAACTGCAAAACATTTCTGCCTTCTGAAAGGGTGGTGGGGTTGAGTTTTTTGTGCATTTTGGGGGGGTTTTTGAGACCCTCGGAAAAATACCTATTCCTTAAAATTCACAGTACTAGTAACAACACCATACTGAACCAGCAGCCCTTGAGAGACAGTTGCACCCAACTGTGGCAAGAAGTAGAACATTTCTAGAATCTTAAATATTTCTTTTAATAATTGATGTAGTCATTTTGAATCTTTCTGCATAGGATATGGCGTGTGAGTAGATTGCATTAACACTGCTTAAACATTTCAACTTGTCAGTATGGCCAAGTCGATTTCTGAAATATTTGCTGTATTTTCCCATCGAAACAGTAATAAAGGTAGAATAAATATATGCCACTGCTTTATAATCACTGAACATTAATGAATATTTTATGTCTTTTTAAATCTCCCTGTTTAATTTAAAAGGGTGAAATTAAGTCTCCTCCCTGCAATATGCCAATTATCTGTAAATCAAACAATAACTTGGCCATTATAGTCCTTTTTGTTAATATACCAGAAGCTAATTTGAAAACACTGAGCGGCATTTTTAGGTAATAATTGAATAGTCCTTCCTGCCCTCTTGTGGTTGGCAACTGCATCACTGAGCCTCTCCAACATTACAAAAATACACCAGGAGGAAAGTAAACTATTAATTTGTTAAAGTGTGAACAAGAGAGTGAAGAGAAAAAAAATATAACAGTCCCTGGAGAGGACAGAGACAAAGGAGAAGAGGAATGATACCAATGATTCCTCCAAACCACAAGGACTGCCTAGATTTGTTACAATGATTACTCTATGCTAAAAGAAAAAAAAAATTAAATTAAGAAGCCATTAGGGAGTTAACATTCAAAACAGTGCTTGTTTTCTATAATTAGACAAATGTTCACCAACCCTTTTACCTCAGCCAAATCCCCAGGGATTTCCAGGAGCCTTTGCACAGACAGACACGTTCACCTGTTCAGCATCAGCTGCACAACAAGGGCCACAGAGCTCGTTTCATTTTAGCCCCTGAATTGGTCTTCACAATTTTATACACTCTATTGGGCGTGACAGATACAAGACAGGCAAAGAAAGGTTTTCTGCTCATGCTGGTCATGTGGTTGGTTGGGTTTTTATATTGGTTGTTTCAGGGAAAAATGGTAATTAACTTTTAAATTATGTTGATTTCATATGGCAACTTGATGACTGTAACCTGCCGTTACCAACAAACAAGAAAACTTCAGAAAGGCATCCTAAGCTCCCCCTGTCACAGATTCCTGGTTCCTTTAAGCCAGGTAAGACCCACCAGCAAAGAAGTAAAAAGATACAGCATTGATAAAAACCATACAGAAAATATATGTGTATGTGTTTTCTTTTAGAATCTCACCATTTTAAAATTAAAGCCACATATTTGGATGGTTTATTTCCATAAACATTCAAATTCCTTATAATTCTAGAGAGTCAAAGCTCAGCCCCTCGAAAGTCAAACTGATTCAAGTATGTTTGTTTATTTATATTACCAAAAAAAGCAAAACTGAACTTACTACAGTAGATCTAAACATAAGAAGTAGAAAACAGGCTTTCGCATGGGGGAAAGATCAGAATTTAGATCTTCAGAATAACAGGATTCACAATGAAAACAGTTTTTCATTGTTTTGTAAGATACTACTCCCATAGCTAATATTGCAGAACTTAAATTAATTCTGTCTACCATGTCAGCATGTGACACAAAAAACTTCAATAAAATCTGTTCAACCCTAAAAGACTGTGAGAAGTGTCAGACCAATAATAGCAAACATACGTTTAATTTGAAAAGCAAACGTTTAATCTTAATATTTTGTAATGTGAATTCTGAAGATTCACATTTCTAGGTTGTTTGTCAAGTTTCCAAAAGGCAGTGGGTTATATGGAAAATAACATCCACAACAGCTGGCATTAGATTTACCATGGAGCACTAGACAACAACCTTTGGGCTTGGAGAGGAGTTTTGAAAATATGCAAGGGACTGCTTATTTTGAATTCAGAGAGTCCAGAGTCGCATCAGAGATATTTGCTCCTTTAGGACTTAATTCTGCCGAAGTTCTCTCCAATATCACCCCTCGCTGGCCATTCCACAGAACGGCAGCAATGTCCATTACACACAAAACCATTTGGCTACCAGGCCAGGAAGAATTACAGCACTCCAACAGCAACCAGCACAGTGGTTGAGGTGCCTACAAAATGGAGATGGAGCTGGTTAAAAGAAGGGAAGACAGAGGGAGCTTCAAGGGGCTTCAAGTAAAATGTAATTTGAATAACTCAATAAATGCTGTTTGTGTATTTTGTATTGTATGACAGTACAAAAAGAAACATCCTTTCTGTATCATTTACTAGAACACCTTTTCCTACCTGAATTCTTTAATCAATTTACAGAAAATCTTGTTGATCCAGTTGATTAAAATAAAAAAAAGACCAATAAAATACAGGAATATCTATGAAGACTATGCAAACCCCCTTTAAGAGAGCTGCCATTAACTATAATGAGCTACATTTATTCTTCAGCTGTGAAGCAGCACTCACCTCCTGAATGGTACTGCTTCCTGAGAAGTTGAGGTTGTACTCCCGCTGGACTTCTCGATGGGTGACAATCAGCATGAAGTTTTGATTTAATGACTCCTGCAGGGCCCTGAAATGGTTGAAAGAAAAACAGGAAAATCAGGGATAAGCATGTTATAGCTTGTTTTACAGTCAGATGTAAAAACCCCAGGGTACCCTAAACTCTACATGGACAAGCCCAGGCACAACATTATCATCTCTCTTTTCACTCTTAAATGCAAGGAAGCATGCTGAGAATGACCAAAGGCCATTCCTGAACTCCTTCCTTAATAAGGTGACTGCAGCCTTTAAAGCTCTTCTAATGTTAAGTATGTTCAAAATGGAGAGAGTCCCATTATCTTCACAAACATCGGGTGTATTTAGCACTCCTAATGCCATTAATAATAGGCTTGTCAGCATATTGATGGCCAGACCAGATATCAAGCTATGATGCACATTAAGAGCTGATGGTAAGTACAACGAGGCAAAGCGGGCTCTTGCTTCTCTAGGGTTACCTGAAACAGAAACCAAATGGAAATTCTTCTGCTTAGTTTCATTTAAAGCATCTAAACCCAGCTAATTAGAACTGGAAAAGTAACCACAGCAAAATTTCTCGTGTGGGTATTGAACATTTAGAAAAGTTAGTTCTGCTCACATTGTTTTAAATGCACATTACAGAGGTTCTAATAAAATAAAAAAAAAATAAATTTTTTTAAAC
>VYXD01007607.1:115487-162169 GCA_013397195.1 Hylia prasina
GGGGGTGTCTGATTTTCCTGGTAAAACATCTGGGTATTAAAAAGGCATCCTGACTGCTTAATTGGGTACAAAATTATGCAGCCATCTATTTTTCAAAGTAGAAGGCAGGACTTCTGTTATAGACATGGCAATTATGGCTGTGTGCAATCTCACACATGCTACAAAACTGCAGCAACACTGTACCACAGCTTGGGTTTCTAAACAATATTGATGCAGATTTGACTTGTTCAGTGGCATATTTAATTTAATTGGGCCTATTCAATTCCTTTTTTTAATCACATACACTTAAAAGAATGACAGACAGTGGTTTTTCCCTTCACATTTTCACTATTCTGTGACACTTCAACATGCCATTCCTCTCAGCAGTAAGGGACAAATTCTGCATGCAGATCAGCACAGCTGTATCTTAGGATATAAGAAGACAAGAAATACTCCTACATCATTTGAGACCTGTTTGTTAGATATGTTAGTTTTAACTCCTCCTGGAACTACTGATCCGCTGTTTTGCTGCTCAGATGGGAAGGAACTCATACAACACTCACTGGATGCTTTAGCAAGAGAGACACAATTTGTTTGAACATCTCAGGGAAATTTACCTTACAAAAATATCTTCACTTGGAAACCTAATGTGGCTCCTGTAACAACATCCCAATAATCACATACTACAAAACAAAATCATGAAGTGCTATTTCTTGTCTTTTATGGTTTTCCAATATGGAAAACAAATATAACTCATTGTCAATGCTAAGTAAGATCATGTGCATGAGAGACACAACAAATGTAACTGGAGTCATCAATGCTGAACGTGTAGTTTTCTGCAACTTTCACAGGACTTTCTACAAAAGGCCTAAATTTTTTTAAAATACTTTACAGTCCTTCAAAAGAGGGGAAAAAAATAAAAAGAGGAGCCCTGAAAAGTTGATGTCTATTTTCAAAGGTAATTCTAATTTGATTGTTAGTAAGTTTCGCACCCCCATAACAATATTTTCTATTGGCAAATGTTCAGTAGCAACTAAAATATCCTGCTGTGCTTTTTCAGATTCTGATTTTTTATTTGTTTTCAGCAAATACTGGAGGCAAATGACATATTTAATTGCTCGGAAAACATTAATTACAGCATATGTGAATGGCTCTGGATCCCATACAGACTCACACAAGGTTCTGTTATAGCTAATTTTGACTCTATCTGAAAATTTGTAGATGCTAACTGATAACATGACTCATGTTTTCATTCTGTAATTGATGTAAACATAGAAGGAAACAGGCCAGTCTGTTCAAACCCTCAGTCTCTCCAGTTCTGCATGATCCACACACTTCACTACAACTCAAAATACAGCTTGCTAATAGAAAGCATCTGCTCATAGGAAAAGTTTTCCACTTATGAGAGCAGGGAGTATTTTGGAAAGGAAAAAAATACTCTTCAAACAAATTCAAATGAAGTGCCTAAAAATTAAAAGCTTTAATTTTTGAACTAACAATTTTAACACCTCTACTTTTGGGATTTCTAAGCAACACAAGCTGAATGTTGTTAACAAGGAAATTCTCAGCACATATTCATCGACAAACAGAGTGAAAATAGAGGTTGAAAATTAAGCTGGCTAAAAAAAAAAACCAAAAAAAACCTGAAAAAAATTGAGGAAAAACTGGGTTTGAAAGTGTTAGCAAATATACTGCATGGTTAATTGTTCACTTTTTCTTTCAGAAAAATAACAAAATGAGGAACATTACTTCTGCTTACACAGAAATGCACTGGTCAACTGCTCCAGTCCTTGGAGCTCCTACATCACAATCTCACACGGTCTGACAGCTGTGAAGCTTGGACAGTGTCCACAGAGAGTCAAAGGGAGGAGGATTTGATGTCACATCTGAGGGTCACTGATGCCAGCATTGGTGCCCACCCTCCTGTGTGGGATGGGGCTGATGTGAACACGCAGCCAGAGATGTCTGTCTCTCCCATAACCATTTCCTCCAGCAAAGGGGGATGCAGATTACCCCAAATCACTTGGACTAAAATCTATCTTGCTCAAAAATTGTATTTCAGCCCTTAAGGCAATGATAAATTTTATAATAAAAATGTATTTAAAGGAAATTTTTCACTGACACTAAGCTGAAGCTTATTTTTATTTCTTTTTAAAGCATATTGAGAAGACTGGCTTTGAACACAATGCACATCTCTAAAATTTTGGCTTCAGTGTTTGCAGCTGTTTAATTTTCCTACAGATGTTATAGTTGACTACAATAATTTTGTAGTATAATAATTTGACTTCCAAATAAAATAGCTATATTAAAAGGGGGAAAAAAATCAGGGTCAAACTCCAGGTCCCCTTAAAGACAAGACAGATTTTTTTCCCTTCTTCTTCTTCTTTGTTGCCACCAGTGCTACAAGAATTCAATTAATCTGAGAATTAATTAGTGGAAAAAGAAAACTGAATTCTAGAAAGAAGACTAAAGTAGGCCACTCTTACTGCAACATTTTTCCCCTACTGCAAACCTCAGCTTTCAAAAGCATTTGGTGATAGGGGATGTACTGCCATTACAACCTTTTTACCTCAGCTGAATGATTCTGCACTTGCTGTGCAGCACAGGAGGCAAGGGAACCTGTATTTTTGGGCACCAATCCTCCATTTGAGGTACTCTGCCTACACCCAAAAAACAAGTTCAAGAACAGACAAAAGAAAATAGACCTGGCCACTGTCATTGCTCTGACCAGTTCTAGCAAGAGACCTGGATATACAAAACAGATTGGTTCTATTTGCTGTTAAGTGATGGCATTAATATTCTGTATTTTTATATGATATTTTGCTTTTCAATAGCATTTTTCTTTTAAATTTTAGTAATATTTTAGAATTTGACGCCAAAAGCAAATTCTTAAACAACGATATGTAACTGCTCCTTTTCATTCCTGTTTTTATGAAATACACTCAGTATTTCCCACTATGCAGTATCTTTCTCAGTCACACAGAGATTTCCCTCAAAACCTCTGATTTTTATATAAACAGGTATGACACAAGGTAATTAACATTTCCATTTTAAACTTACAGATTTATACAAGCTCATGTCAACAGAAGTCCAAATTTACTGTAATTACAGATTATTTACATTAAAACAAAATAAGAAATCAGTATGTAAATGTAATGTTTGTTGTAGCTAATGCAGCAGGAGGTGGTAGATTAGGTTCAAACAGCAATCAGTTAGCAAATCTGGCTAACATGTAAATGAGCAGAAGCCCTTTTGTTTACATTCTATTGCATTTTAAACTTCGGGATTTTTAAACTGTCTCATGAACAGATGTGAAAATAAAACATTAATCTTACCATTCTTATGGAAGCTTTCAAAGTAACTAAAGCAAGGCACTGCTCCTGTCCAGCTAAACAGACAGGACTAATAATTGGAGTTGCAGGTTACATCGTTCTTAATTAACACTCTGCTACAGTTGAGAACGTACAACAAGACACCACATCACCACCACAGCTCTGTAATGATTTAAAGCAGAGGCATTCAGCAATATATGGACCTATTGCTTGAAAAATGGCATCTGTGGGGTTTTTTCTTATACACACAGATGATTACACTTGTTAAGTTACAATCAGTCAGCAAAATTGCATTATTTCTAATAATCTCCATGGTATGCACCTGGGTGTTGAATGCTTTTCAACTTTCCAGTGATTCATCAAGTATAGTAAAGTATCTTTGACTTTCAGCTATTTAGCAGAAAAAGTATAAAATACATTATATCCATTATAATGACAACAGCAACAGAAAATGATAAAAAGCATCTCCTAGAACACACAGGATAGAAAGGAGAGATGATCTGGATGACCCAGCTCCTTGGCCAGACTGACACTTTCCATGCTTCCCTCTTGCATTCTCCTAAACCCATTTCCTGAACTGGATATTGTCAGCCTTCAAGAAGCATCCAAGGCAACAAAGGGAAGGAATTGCACGCTGAGGAAGTGATTAATCTAATCCGACAAAGCTGGTGCAAGGGATCTACCCCCATGGATATTTAAATGATGGACATTCTTTGGCATCTTTCCTTTCAAGATTGCTTTCCATGAGAAATCGTGTTCTTCTCCACCCACCTGGTAACTTCTGCTCCCATCTGGTAACTTTTCAACATAGTCACTGGTTTTAAGGAGGTCTCATAGTGTTAGAAAGGTCATAAATCAACAGCCAGGAGGAGGAAGGGGACCCAAATTACCACCCACCTCAGGAAAAGGCTGCATTGAAAGTGCAGTATTTTATACACATCCAGGTGACCTCTGGCCAGTGATCTCAAAACTACCCACAGGACATGATTTCTCCTTTCCTTTGATACTACCTGACTGCAAGCTGGAGAACAGATGCAAGGCAGGCTGATACTCTGTGCAAGGGGAAAAACATTACACACGTGCTACAAAATACACAACAACTGGAGGCAGCATCAGAGGTAGGTGAGGTGATGGGCAGCATGGAAGGAGAAGGCTGATTTACTGCAGCTGCTGGGATGAGGCAGGAATTCACTAGAAATCAGATTTCATTATTCAGCTCACAGAACACGTGGTTATTGTTCTGGATATCGTGCGTGGATAAGTATGGCTTTGCCAGCTGAAATTGTGGAAGCAGGGTGGAACCATACAGGTGGTATTTGACATTTAAATTTAATCTTTCCACCTCAATTTACTAGCATGCAGTAGTAATTCACTGGGTTTCTATTACCTATAAAAGCTTCAGGTAGGCCACTGATGAGCAAAGATACCCCAGGAGATTTTTATTTGTTTAAACGGCAGGATCACTTTGCCATTACATTTAGATGCTGGTTTTAAGTCAGTTCTGGGTTAAGCCCATTCAGTCTGTCACAATAAACTTCAATGCTTTCATACCAATATGTTGGAAAAGGATGTTTCAGACACTGTTCTGCCTCACTACAAAGAACAGACAAAAATTGGAGCTTATAGAGCTGAGGCCAGACTGTTCCTTTTAAGAAGGGCATATAGATAAAATATCACATACTGGAATCTCAGGCTTTTCAAATATCACTTTCTGGAGATATTCAAATCACGACTATTTATCTCTAGTTCAAAACAGAAGGCATTTGAAGAAAACAACAGATGAACTCCCAGAGTAAGAGGCAAAGTTCCTCAACATCCATTAATAATAGATGTGAGCACAACGCGTTTAAAAATTGTGGGTAACAAACTAATCTGAATAATAACTGACCTAACAGTAGGCAGTAAACAGTGTAACTGGGTTTGGTACATTGCTTCAATTAGATGTGTTTTGATCTGCATTGATGCTTTAATTGGAGGCAAGCCTCCCCTTTCATCTAGAATTTATGACTTCAGGGAGATGATCTAGCCTTCAAATTATCCGTGTTTAAATAGCCACTAATTAGTCATCATTTGCTGTCCCAAAGCTACCAACTTTTATCTTAAAAATATCCAGAACTAATCTCCACTATGAAACAAATATAAACTATAAAAGGTAACAACTACTTTGATTTTAATATCAAGCGAAGTTCTTTAAAACCATTAATCCAATAAAAAAGGCTAAGAACTGTTTTTAAACAGTTTGTTGTTATATACTTTACTGCAGTTGCAATAAACAACTCTCTTCAGACTCCAGTTTTCTCTCCAGAATTATAACTTTTGAACTACAACATACAGCAATACCTGGCTAGAAAATTTTGAAATTGGAAATGAAACAATTAGCAGCAGTAGTGTCTTTTCACTGCTCTTCAAATAGCTGCTAATGTACAATGGCTTATTGTCCTCACACACAAATACAGCTCCTGTTTGCACATACAGTTCATGCACACCACCCTCTGTTCCAGTGCCACTCTTCCCTCTCTTAATGCTTCTTTATTTACCATTATTGTTTTTATAATTCATATCAACATTCTTATTTCCTCCACAGGAGGAAATGTGCACGCTAATGTGGACCTTTCAGTAACACACGAAGTCAGTCAGTCATTAGGAAGGCAGTTACTAATTTCTATTGACTCTCAAAGAATGCTTCTCACCAGTAATACAACCGCACTGGCAGAATATTCTCCTGTCACCCACAAGGGCAGAAAACCACCTCCCTCTTCAGACGAGCTGAAATCCATGCATTTTGCCCAATTCCAAGCGCATCCCTCCGCCCTGCGCGGGTCCGGAGCAGCTCCTTTCGCAGGCTCAATTCCTGCGCGCCCTCTAGCGGCTACTGAGTGAAATTCCCATTTTCCTGGCAAAGAGCAGGAAAAGGGGAATTTTTTGCCTTCGGGGGAAGGGAAGGACACGGAAGAAAACGAACCAAACGAATTGCTAGTAATTTTATAAGAGTATTTTCCATATGACATCGCTTCGTTTTCAAACCTTCGCAATATTCTCTGACAACAGAAAGAGCCCTGGGGGGGCTGATGGCTCAACATGAGCCAGGTGTGGGCAGGTAGGGCAGTGGCACCTGGATTGTCCCAGGAACCATGCAGGACCAGGGCAGTGACCGTCCCCCTGTCCTCGGCACTGGTGAGGCCGCACCTCGAGGGCTGGGCCCTGCAGTTCTGGAAGGACAATGAGGGGCTGGAGCAGCTCCAGAGAAGGGAACAGAGCTGGGGAAGCGTCTGGAGGGAAAGTCCCGGGAGCGGGGACTGAGGGAGCCCGGAGTGCTCAGCCTGCAGAAACCTTTCAGCTCAGGGGGAACCTTCTCACTCCCAAAACTCCCCAAAAAGAGGTTGGAGCCAGCTGAAGGTCTGTCTCCACTGCCATGTCTCAAGGATGAGAGGGAATGGCCTTAAATTGTACCACAGCAAATTCAGATTAGGTGTTAGAAAAATATCTTTCCCTGAAAGAGTGGTTAATCACTGAATTAAGTTGTTCAGGGATGTGGTGGAGTCAAAAATGCTCAAGAGAGGTCTGGATATGGGACTTGGGGATATATTTCAGGGGTGATTTATGGTGGATTTAACTAGATAATCTTGAAGGTCTCTTCCAGCTTTGATGATTCTGTGATGTATGAACAGTCACTTCTTACTTCTTGAGTGTTCAAATCAGTAATAAAAGATATCCTGCTCAATTAAAGGAATTAATTATTCAGCCTATCTGAATACATTTTAGAAGTACAAGATAAAATAATGCAACAAACATTTCATGAAGACATTTCTGATCTGATGGGAATGATTTATACAGATTTATAAGATACATTAAATGGACCAACATAAAGCAGCAAGTTATGCAAAGTCAGCTCTCATTTCTGTTAAATTAAAGTCATCACATCTGAGAGAGGTAAAATTCTGCAGGCACCTAAGAGGTTCACGTACCCCACTAAAGTTTTAAAAACCCCAACAAGCTTCTTTTCAATGAGATGCTGAGTTAGTTCATCCCAACAGTCACTAGTGCAGTGAAAACACTCTGTATTTACTGACTGCAGATTCCTGCAAATACACAGGTGGCTTCATAAAAACCACAAAAAAACCCCAAACCATGCAAATAGAATTTACAGTCAAAAGACTTACCCAGAATGACTTGAAGAAGGAGGAGGCAGGTCAGGTGTTAGAACGTAAAGACTATTATTTTTTGGCAAGTGTAGACTTTTTAAAACAGTCTGAGGGGAGAAAAATCATTATAAATATAAAACTTTCACCAATTCTGACTTTTTTTTTTAATTATAGGTATGTATTCAATATCATCAAGTATTTTGTTTCAAGATACACTTCCTGTTACTTCAAAACATCATTTTTGTAGGTGGGCCACATTATATACAAACCAAATACAAACTGATTTGTCCTGATTTTATTTTGCAATGTTTTAGATTAACAGTTCTTTGTGTGCCACCCAAGACATCTGACACTGTTTGAAACTAACAATTCTTGCATTGTAATCCCCACCCACAGATGCTCAGTTTGAAACTGAGTTCAGTTAACTGAAAACACAGTTGAAAACTTACACTATCATCTACATCTCCAGTCTTCCACCCTTTTAACAGCATTTTAGATGCAGGAATCTGAAGTTCATTTTCTAGAATATGCTTGATATCTCCTAGAGAGAAAAACAAAGGAAATATATAAAATACACACATTTACTGCTTTATTTCAAACAGCAATGAGTTGTACTTAAACAAGAGCAAAGAAAAATTTACTATGAGAAGGATTTTTAGTCTAGTTACCTGGTAACATACCCTTCAAAAAATAAAGGACAAATGAAGCTCTAAAAAATAATCACAAAGCATGAATGATTGAAGAATCACACGAGGATTTGATGATTTGGATGTATATATTGGTAATTATGCTCCATATATACTAGACACACACACATTTGCAGCTGTGTGCTATCTGGAGCATCAGACTTTGCCAGCAACAAAGGGGGTGCATATTTCTATACCAAATTTCAGTATCATCAGTGCAGACCTAAAGAACTGGAATGCTCATACAACTGACTGCTCTGACAGCTTTTTCAACGTTTTCTACATTTTGATGCTCTTCTGCCCCTGTAGTTATTACAGTCATAAAATAATTGAGGCTGGAAGGTACCTCTGGAGCTCATGTGGCCCAAGCCCAATTCAAAGGTCTAATTAAATCACAGTTTAGTCAATGACTTGTCCAGCTGACTCTTGAACACGTCAGAATGGAAGTTTGACAACTTTTCTGGCCAACCTGTTCCACTACTTTACCACCCTCATCATAAAAAAAAATGTATTTCTTTTATTTAATGTGAATTTTTGATGTTGTGTCTATTGCCTCCCATTCTCATGCACCTCCAAGACAAGTCTGGCTCCATCTTCTTCAAGTCCTCCAGCAGGCAGCTGCAGACAGAGGTCAGGTCTGCACCTTTCCCCTTTCCTCCCCAGGCTGAACAAATCCTCTCCTCTGTGCCTCTCCTCCTGTTAGCCCAGAGCTCCAGACCCCTGACCAGACCTACTGCAGGATGTGAACAACTTTCTTGCAGTGGGCACCTCAAAACCCAGCACAGTGTTCCAGGTGCAGTCTGGCAAGTGCTGAACAGAGGGAAAGAATTATTTCCTGGGATCCACCAGCTACACTCTCGCCAACAAAGCCTGGGACATGGCAGGTCTTCTTCACTGCAGGAGTTCATTGCTGAAGCACCCAAGATCCCTTCTATTATACTGTTTTCTAGCCCAGCAGCCTTCAGCCAGGTGGGGATAACATGGAGTTATCCTATGCCAGATGCAAGACTTCAACTTTATTTTCAAGGAACTTCAGGAGGCTCCTGTCAGCCCGTTTCTCCAGGTTGTCCATGACCTGCTGAACAGCAGTCCTGCCCTCCAGAATATCAGCCACTTTCTCTGAGCAGATTAAGAGTGATTTTGATCAATTTTTTACCCATTTTTTATCTTAACATTATGACTAGAAAAGTACAACAGCAGAGTACATCAAAGGCCTTACTAAAGCCATAGTGACATTCCCCTTGTCCACTGAGCCAGTTATCAAATTGCAAAAGGCAAATAATAATGCCAACTGATTAGGTACAATTTACCTTTAAAAATCCATGCTGGCTGTTCCAAATCCCCTTCTTTTCTGTCCCATGCTCAAAAAGTGCTTCCAGAAAGATTTACACCATAACCTTCCCACAGACCAAGCTCAGCAATCACCACTGAACACAGGTTCACATTTGCCTTAGCCTTTCTCTTCATGCTAATGTACTTACAGAAACCCTTCTAACCCCTCAGTGGTTTCTCTTTCACCTGAGCTTTGGTCTTTCTAACTCCAAACCTGCACATCTCCGTGCTCCTGCTGGGAGATCCATCACTACTTTCCACCTCTGGGTATTTGTTTTTGAATTTAGCTCAGGCAGAAATGCTTTTTGCTTCCCTGCTGGCCTTCTGCCATGCTTGCTCCTCTTATATGTTGGAAAGAACCATTCCTGTGCTTTGAAGAGGTCATCCTTGAAGATCAACCAGCTCTCCTGGGCTCCTGGGCCCCTGCCCCTCCTGGGCAGCCTCTCACTGGATTCTACCAAGCAGATTCCCAAAAAAGCAAAATATACTCTTTCCTCAAGTCCACAAGTTCTAGAATTTGCCTTGCTCACTTCTCCCAAGACTTCAAACACCAGGCTGCCCTCCATGTTTATATCCCAAGATACAGACAGAAGTTCTACACAAACTGCCTTCTCCCCTTCTACAGCTTTCAGGCAAAAGTCAACTATTAAGAAGTTAATAAGAAAAGAAAAAATCAAAGCGGTACAGCTGGAAAATTCTGATCTGATCAGATTCTGGGATCTGATTTCCATGGATGTAACTCAGCCCAAAGGAAAACGTAGAACACCCATCAATAGCTCAAACCAATCACCGCTAGGTGGCGCCAGCCAACACCGAATTCGTTGCTGCAAAGACAAGTGAGGATCAAAAGTTTCAATTTCCAAATTTCATCCCAGACAAAAGGCTGCAGCACGGAAAATTGCTTTCATCAACTATTTCTTCACGTAGCTCCTTATTTGGATCTGTATAAGCTCTTCACTAAAAATAAGAAAATGAAAATACTTTTCCTCCTTAGCAGAAGGTAAATTAATTCCCGGTTTGGGGAAGGTAAAAAATAACATGCTCTGCAACACTAGCAATAGCATACTTCTAACATACTGTTTCAAAATGAATCAATTTTAGGATAAAGATAACAAAACTTATAGAATTTATCTTAATTTGAATGAAAGAGTCAAATAAAAATTGAATTAAAAAGAATGCAATCATGTTCTTCATACCAGGAAGAATTCCTCTAATCTTGTCACTAATCCTGTGCAGAACGAGATGCCATACAGATTCAAAGAGGAAATGCCAAGATCATCCGCTTATAAATAGCTTGCATCTACACTAATCCTGCCCCAAATTACATTTTCATGCCTCAACTTAATCATTAATCTCCATTTTGTTTCTGAAGCAAGTTCGTAAGAAAACCAGATTTCAAAATAAATATTTGATAGATCACTAACCTTTACAATGGATTAGTGAAATTTTGCTTTTTTAAAGCTGCAAAGAGATTTGAAAATGGTTAGTAGCTGTGGAGGCTGCATTTTCGGGGGGATCTTTTTCTTTCTTATTGAGGGGTTTTGTTCTGCTTTGCTTTAGGACTCGGATTTTTGGGGTTGAATCTTTTTAGTTCATCTTTTTAGCAGTTTCACGATAGCAGCTTTCATTTCATTTTTACGAATCCTTACCAACTGTGGAGCTGTCTTCAAGTACTACATCCACATTTCTGTCTCTGTACTCAACCCTGAAGTCAAGCATTCGAGGTTGTCTTTCCACTATTTGTCTAGATGGCACTACATGGCGAAATGCTGAGGAGGAGGAAGGAGCTGAGGAAGCTGCAGCAGAGTGACTGGTGGGGCCATACGCTGGTCCATGCAAAGTCTCTACACCGTACTCACTGAAAGACAGGCAAGTGAGATGATTTAAACAGAACAGCTTGGTACGTCTAACCAGAAGTTAGGAAAGCAAAATGACAGTATTATTCACTTACTGCAGTCCAGCACACACCTCTTGAATTATTGCTGTCGTATCTGAAAATAGTGCTCATTGAAAATGAAAAAATAACTTCTGCATTGGCAATTCTAACATTTCAGGGCTCAGGAGTGCATTGGTGACAAACAAGCATTTAAAATCCACAATGTAATTAATACCAGAATTATCTTGAGAAGGATTATTTCCTGTTCCAGGAGCGTTGTGACCATATAAAAATTGGCACCATGGCAACGACCAGCTTTCTACATCATTGGGCTAGTATCCAGTGGAAATGAGAATAAGAAATACAGCTCAAAATTCTTCACTCAGATAGATATTTTCCCACACCAAACTAGTGAAAAACCAGTCAGATATGAAAACAGATATACATTTAAGGTAAATAAATTAAGATAATGAAGCATGTGTTTAAAAAAAAAAAAACACCTGGAAGTACAACAATAAACAGAATGCTGAATTCTAGCTTGCCTTCCAATTCAAAATTCTGCAAAACTCCTGAAGGTTCACATAAGGATGTGTCCATACCTGACTCAAGGACACTCACAGCATTACAGGCCAGAATAAACTGGAAAACCCTCACTATCCAGAAGCACTTCATCTTCCTCCCTGAGCCTCTCCACAGGAAGCATGTAACAGGGATTGGAAACAAGTGTAACGAAGCGTGACATTTCAGGAATATTATTCCAGGGAAAAAAAAAAAACAAACCAAAAAACACCTATGATGTACAGAAATCAAATTTGGAAGGCAAGAAATTTCATCAGGTGCTGCCTTTTAGATGTTCGTACCATGGCAGTTACAGGATCTCATGGTGGATTTCAGAAATTCTGCAATACAACTTTTCTCATTTCCATTCTTTATCAGAACCTGTTTGAAAAATTCCTTCTGTTCTCAAAAATACCATGAGATCCTCAGTGGAAATGCTTCACAGAGCAAGTTAAATCTGTCATCCAGAGGAGGTCTGAACTTTAAAAAGTGTAAATGTGGACGGCATGCATGTCACAGAAGTGCAACAGCACTCAGCAGTTTCAAGTCCCATCACTGTGCCTTTCACATTTGAAACAGAAAAACATGTTATGCTTGTAAAACAAGGGGCTCCTTCACTTCTCACATCAGCATGCTCAGAAGGATGAATGCCCTGCTACAAAGACCCACACTCTCAGACCTATGGCTCAAAAGTCAAAGGCCCATGTCAGAGCTCTAAAGAATATGGGAAACAGTCTAATTTTCGGATTTAAAAAAGTATAAGTACCAAGTGATAATTTATTTAAAGTAATAATTAAAGTAATTATTTAGTCTTTAATCTGGTGGACAAGTATGAATTAAGTACAGTGAAGTAATAATTCTCTTAGTAGTCCCAAGAAGCAATGAATATCCCAGTTCTCAGGACTGGATTACAAAACAAGCAACTGAATTATAAAACAAACTGTACTTTTTTTGCCTTCAATAAATTAACTTACTGCAAGTCCAGTTGTATTAGTTCTATTTGATTCCACGACAGAAGGCATCCTACATACCTGACTAGCAACCTCTAATAGAACATAAAAAGCCTCACTTCAGTAAAATAAGCCTTATCTGAAAACCACTGGAAACCAGCTTTCTAAATCTTCTGAGCCTCCCTTTATTCTTCCACTGTAAGAATACAAAACTAGACAACAACAAAGTAACAAAAGTACACATTTGAAACACATTTGGGTATCTAATAATTTCTAAAAATTAATAAATTACTGTGAAAGAAAAATGTAAGTGGGCACTGGACCCCCTTGTGATTGAAGACAATCTAACAATTCCTCAGCCTCTTTTACCCAATCAAACATTCTGGTATTTTGGATAGAAATTTTGAGGTTACAACTTATATGCAGAGTGCTCCACACAACAAAGACTTGACCTCACATGGACTAAACAAGCCTTACAGTAAATATATATTTAGAAACTTTACTGAGCAAATAGTTTTATCCTCAATCAAAGCCTGACCCTGTTGAATGACAGCTTTAGTAAGTATTGACAGAAATGTCAAACACCACCTTACCTATATTACATATCTTTTTTCATCATTAAATTTTTAAAAATAGTACATTAAATATTTTTCTGAACAAATTTTTAAACACTGTTTTACTGTCTCAGGTAGCTCAATTCCTGTTCTGCTGTTTTCAATTGCCTCATCAGCACTTAGAAGATCAAATTTCTGTGACTTCAAGATATCCAAGCATCAGTATGCAAGCCAAAATTTAATTCAGAAGCTGAAAGAAAATCAGTAAAACTACTTTTAGAAGGGAACAACCTTACTTTATCTATCACAGTTTCTGCTGCCAGTAATTCAAATTCAAAAAAAATAACCAACCAAAACCCAAGTACAAATGTTTTTGACCAGAAATAGGGAAGCATGGAATATCAATACCTTTAAAAATGCATAAGGAAAAAGAAATACTTAGCCAGAAGCATACCAACATCCAGTCTTTGTAAAGAGACAACCCTGCAAAGAATGACCCAACCACCAGTGAATTCAAAATAAAAGTTAACTATTTTGAATAGATTGAGCTAGTCCTCTGCCAGTATGGGAAAAACTGAATGTTAAATCAGCTTTGCCAGGAATAGAATTTGTGGCTCCAGAAACAGCTTTAAAAGGAGAATTATGTCATATTCTTAGGATTCAGGAAGGAAAAAAATGTAACTGTTACCCAGCATCATTCTCTGCATGTACTACTCCAGTCCTCTGTGCTTACCTTTGTAGAATGCCATTTTCTTGTGGTATAACACCATTTATAGCTGCCTGAAAAGAGAAAACAAATTTTGAGTCAAGCATGCAGAACAAAAATACATCAGAACTTTTATACTACGTTTTAAAGAGTGATCAGCTTGCTTCAAAACATGTCCTAAAATGCTCTCTATTTAGTGAATATTCTTGGTGAACTATATATATTATCATTATGGTATCTACATAAAATAAAACCCACATCTAAGTGAAAAACAAACATGAGCTGAAGCTCAGACTCCTGTTTGCCTGTGATGGATTTCCCAGGTGGAATACCTGAGAATAAAATGCATGGCCCAGGCTGCCAGTCCAACACTTTGGTACTCACACAGAGGGGACACATCTCTCCCAAACACACTGAGCCAACTGTGCAGAGCCCAGGCAGCCTCACAGCACGTCCACAAAAAATCTGATGTTCCCCAGAAGCACCAACCAAGGCCATAAACCTGCCTGGCTGCACACACCCTGCGTGTTGCCAGCCCCAAGGGCTCACCAGCTGCTGAGCTGGTGCAAACAGCTGCTCCAGAGCAGCTCCAGCAACACCTACATCTCTCACACACACCCTCCCCAGGCTGCCAGGGCATCCCAAAGGGACCGTCCCAAAAATTTAAATAATCCTCAGGTAGACAAGGAAGTATTTTTTAAGCAGGGTTTATGCAGTTAAATACTGTCCAAATCATCACAAGGCTTAACAGTAAGATTAAAGAGAGCTTGTAGCAGCCCACTACTCTCCATTTTCTGTAGTATCCCACTACTCTCCATTTTCTCCTGTACCAGCAGCAACTCATCCATTTTCTACCCTCAACACTTCTAATACCCATCCTCTTAAGTCAGATATACCTGCCCTGTTGGCCAGAACAGCTGCTGAATGAGTGTTTGGTCCCCAGTGAAGAAGAGAACACCAATGTTTAGCAATTTATAGATTCCCTGGTACTCCAGGAGGACAAAGTCATACCCTGTGACTGAACTACTGACAGTCATCATTTATCAACGCCATTTGTACAAACTAACATTTAAAAATGTAGCTTAGGTAAATACTTAATAAACATAAAAATAGACGTAATCAAGATTTAATGCCATGGTTTCTTTTTCCCTGAATATATCAACATGACTTTTTTACAATTTCCATTAACAGTTAAGGCAATATGAAGTCAGAAGGTTTTATTGCTGAACTCAGCTAAATTACTGTGACATTGCAATAAGATTTATCCTGTATTCAGGAACAAATATTGCATAAATAATAATTTAAAAAGCAGAGAAGGAAAAGGTCAGAGGTACCCATAAGCTACAGCAACAACCCATGAGGCTGTATCAAATTACAGCGAAAACAAAGTTCCCCACCAGATCAGTTTTTAAATCAGTTTATCCACTGTGCATGGCAATAATCAGTGGTTTCTTTTTAACAACGTGTCTCATTTATCATCATTGTGGTTTTTGCAGTCATACACAGCTCTTGATCGTGTTCATCTAATAAACCTTCAGGAAAGAGTAGGAGGTTTTGGTTTATTTGGGTTTTTCTGGATTGGCTTCTCCCTCCCATACTCTCCAGCAACATACATTTAATTCCTGTCAATCAACAGATAAAGTTGGCTGAGAGACAAAATTATCCTTTGTTTTGCACATGTAAGATACACAGAACAAATACAGGTTTTGTACCACAGAACCTACATTAATAATGATCTGCTGGTGCAACGAAATTCTCTTTACTTGGGGAAAAGAAGCAGCTTCAGCTGTGAAGAAATACAGTAATGTGGCATTTTCACACTTCTGTCAAAGCTCTGTCTCAGAGGATTAAATCAGCTCAAACTTCTTCTGAACCTAGTTAGAAGGGTTAAATACGATAAAGGCTCCAAGCTATTTTCTTTAAAACTGAATAACTCACTTGTTCATATACCCCCAGTTTTGTAAACTTCATGACATTTAAGGGGCACAGGAGTAAGAAAAAACAGCAGAAGCATTATGTACTTTTTTGATGGAAAGACCTCTATTAACCACACTGTAAAACTAAAGAGTCCAGACACTGTTTGTTAAGCAAGATGGAAGACTAAAATAACGTAGACAGCAAATGGTAGCAGTGCACATGTACATACTGCATAAATATTAAATATCCATGTTCTAACAAGACAGCTATAAGTAGACCCTGCAAAGAAAAAAAGAAAAAGGAACAACCATCTGCTTTAAAATTTCATTGGGAGAAGGTTGTGACTATATTAAAAAAAAAAATTAAAACAAGAACACGTTACTAAGGCAAGTTCTGTTCCAGGCTGTTCTTCCCCAGTGTCAGCCCCCTTTGAGAGAGGCTCACATCTCTATGGTTATGCAAACGTTTCAAGATATTACATTTTTTTCTCTCCAAACAGGGATCTTTGATCACCAAAACCACCCTCTGTGGCTAATTTATAGTCATTAAAAATGTGTGTTACCCTCAAAAAAATTTAATAACCAGTGCATTAAATCTATTTATGGGTTATTAATATAAAGCCACCATGTTTGGATCAGAAAGCTCCTTCAGCTCCCAATAACCTGCTGCTGAGAGTGATGCCAGGGAAGCAGCACTCTGTGCTTATGCTGCTCCCACACTGCATATCCATGAGTGTCCCTGCTGGATCCAGGGTACCACAGCTTCCTAATGCTATCCCTACTTAAAGAGTGAAGTTCACCTTAAATGGAAAATTATAGGAGATTCAGAAGAATTTTCCCAAGGCAAAGAATCCTCGGTGTGTCTCAGTGCTATCCATCCATGAATTCTGCCATAAAAAACACTGTCCCATCCTGAAACAGAGTCATTTCTGTTTTGATGACAACCTTCAAACAACTACCAGGCCCACAATTTAGTTCATTAAATTATAAACTGAATGTAGCTCTTCTTGAATTATACATTTTGTATAGGGCTATCAATCATATACCCAGGAATTGGAACTGCTTATTTAAAAATTCATTAGGACTGCATAACCTGGCCTAATTGGACCTGCTTGGGGCCAGAGAGACATCCAGAAACAACTTCCAAAAATCTCAAGTACCTGTGACTCCATCATCCAACAGGTTATCTTGATAAACATACTGTGAATCCTGGGGGCTTTTTAAATGAAAAGGATGTCAAGAATATGATATAGCACTGGACTGACAAATGCCCATTACAAAGGTTCAAACTAACAATATTTTTGGTGTGTTTTTTTCAGCAGCTCGCTTCCAAGTTACAGTATTGAAATATATTAAATCCAGCTTTTTTGTTTCCCAAAAACACAGGGAATAATAAAGGCAATACAGCTAATGAAAGGCTACCAAATTCATTAACAGTTTGGGCAACATAAAATATCCGTGGCATTCTGAAATTATTTAGGTACCTAAAGAACACTGCAAAGCACATGAAATTTAGAACTTTAGAAGGGAATATTAACTTAGCTAGATTAGTCAGTTCTGAGTAATTGTGACTATCTTTTATAAGTACAAAACAGCGTTAGAAAGAAAACCAAGAACCACCATTCCTTAATTGAAACAACATTGAAACAACAATGTCAATTACTTCCCTCAAAATACACAATTCTAGTGCTAACCACTTAAAAGCAATGAAGCACATCTTAGAGTGACTCTCATGCCAGGGTCCTATGAATAATGTGGGTTTTTAGATAGCACAAATATTCAACTCACAAGCTGTAAATACTCAGTGGTTTTCACAAAGTTTGAAGATGGACTGGATTTACCAACCATATTATTTAAAAGCAGAAGTCTACAAACACTGACTGAATATTCAAATGAGGCAAGAGGTTCCTTCCTCTTCACAAACTACGGATAGGAGGTAGTTTTTTTAATTTCCAGAATTTAAAAGGGATGTTTAAATGAATTAAGAGTTAAAGGCAGGCCCAGGCAAAAGAGCAGTTAAAGGCTTTTACAATGGGGGAGGAGGGAGCTCCTCCTCAGCGGCCACTTCTTGTTCCTCCCCTCTCCTCCCCAACCTCCACAGCACACAATGGTTTTGACAGATACAGACCCCTTGAAATTTCCCCTTTGCTCTTTTCCAGTCAAGAGCAAGAGGTTTAACAAAGCACAACCCAAGATCAACTCTCCAAAACAGGGCACTAGTGAAGACACCCATAAACAAGAGAAGCTGGAGCAGCACAGTGCTGGAAGAACAATCCTTTCAGAGGAAGAGGCTGGAGAGATGTAAATAACCTGCACACCTGAGAGATGCACGAGTTTCACTGGAATAAACAACCAAACCAGCTAAACACAACCAGCACAAGCTGCTCCCAGAGAATTCCAAAAGACTTATTTAGGTTAGACTGTATTCAGCAAGGGAGACCACTTGACTCTACTTATCAAAGCCCTCGCAGAGCTTTACATTTGTTTAGCTAAAACCTGAGGAGGTTTACATTAAACAAATGCAGTACACAAATGAAAACTTTAGACAGGGTAATAAGAACTGCCACAGGAGATGACCCAAAACCCAAAGATGTCCAACCAAACGGCATCAAGTGCTTCAGAAGGTCACAGGGAATTAGAATGGAGTAACGCGCTCATGGGGGCATTTTCTTCCAACCCCCTGATTTTCTGACACATTCAGATTTACACTATTAAATTTTTCATGTCTTCAACTTCAGGCAATAGCCTCATAAACCACACATTTAATTATTTCTACGAAACTCAGTAAAAGCTTTTTCTGATGAGAGCATTAATTTATCATGACTTTCAAAAACCTATATTCTTCCTCAAATGCTACAAACTCAGATTTTACTTTTGGCTTAACATGTCTGGCAAGCTAAAAAAACAAAGTTCTGCATTTTGTGTCTTTACTGTTCATTTTGCCACTCCTTCCTGTTATATACTTACTATCTTCTCAATATAGAAACAATTTCCCTCAAATCACAAATGCAGAAAGTTTACCCCATGCTGTTTTCTACATTAGCAGAAGCCAAGATAGGAAGAGGTGTTAGCTGCTTGTAGGACAGTATTTAAAATTATAACCGAAAAACAGGCATTTTATTGTTTCATACTCAGAACAAAGAAAAACTTGCTTTACTGCTTGACTCTTCAGCATTTAATCTTAAGATTTATTTTTTCTGATTATTTAAGTGAATATAATGCCAAAACTTACATACAAAACCTCACTACTGAGGAGAGATGACACACAAAGACAAACATACTGTGGTTTTGATTTCTGCAGAATACAAAAAACTCTAGCTACTGTATTTTGGAAATATTAGCCTGTATTCATCTGATCACTCAAGATCTGCTGAATTTAAAAAAGTGTAAAGAAATACACAAAAAAGCCCTCATTAAGTAATCCATAATAAATTTTAAAAAATATTTCTTGCCTTTTATTTTATTATATATTTCCACAGCAGAAAACGGGTAAATAATAATACCCTGTTTACAACTGTTAGTCTATTGCAAATAATTTTACTCCTGATTTGGGCTAAATGTGATATTCTCCCTGACACAGAATACTCCTACTCTAATTTTCTGCTTTCACATGATCAACTTCTTATCCTAAGATTTAAAATCCATTTATTTTATGTTAAAACTACATGACTGGATGATAGAACTCAAAATGCTTTCTACAATGGAGAAGGGGTTTTTTTAAAAGAAGGGAAACAAAACCCAAAACTGAACAAATATTATCCAGAAAGAGGAAAACCAAATAATTAAATGATAAAGGAAAGCATTAGTGAGACAAAGCATCCGTGAAAGGACTGAAAAAAGCAAAAGTGAATTTCAAACTGCTTCCAAACCATAAATCTGTGCAACAAAGGAACATATTTTCACATGCAACAGTAAAGCAAAACAGGAGAAGTGCAATAATTTATTAGTTCCTTTTGAGCACAGAAGTATTGCTTAAAATGAAACTAACTCACAAGGCTCTGCTATATGTGTATATTTCAGTAATGGCAGTAAATGTTTTGAAATAATGCTCCTCTAGTAACTTTCTTTCTTGCAAATCCTAATTTGGGTTAATTTTCAACAGAACGGATAATAAAGGGTACTGGCAGGTGCAAACACATGAAAACATTTGCTCTGACCTGCTCATACTGTGATTTTGAGAAACTGGATAAAAAGTAAGACCATGCACAGACCTCTCTTGCAATCAGTTTACACCAACAAAAAAGTAGAAAATTCCTGAATAAACAGCAGAAGTTTTAGTAACTGGTGCTGACAAAAACATCCTGCAAGTATTAGTCAAATACTGCAGTCCATGTGGATTAACACAACACAGGTTTTACTGAAACCAGCTGTATTAATTACCACCATTTCTTTCTGCCCCAGGACAAACAGATTGGACTCTGAGATTCCCAAGCAGAGGAACAGCTTTATGCAACTACCAAATCTCACCTGTTATAAGCAAGTCTGAGATGTGCATTCTAAACAAGAAATTCCACAAAACCTTCTGCAGAAATAACCATCACTTTAAACAGAAAGAAGCTTTTTACACACAGCTACTTTGAAAGCATTACTTTCAGAGGTTACAAAAATTGACTGCTATGAGTTTAAGTAATAAAAAATATTATTCCATTTAGATTTTTAAATTAACTCAGTAATATTTAAATAACAAAATTACTAATTGTGCCTCAGTAGTAAGAGAAGCAATCTCTACCTGTGTTATTTCTGGCAGGCTTTTCAAGGCAAAGGAATGAGTCAGCTTTTTCCTGTAGCTTATGTTATACTTGCTGGCATCTCCCCAGCTTTGCAAGTCTCAAAAGTATTTCCAAGTGCTAGACGTGAAGTTACACCCACAAAGTTTACACAGAATGACAACATTTGTCCCCATCGTGGTTAAAATTTAACCAGAAACTGTAATTGAACTACAATGAAATGTCTTCTATGCATTCTGCTTTATTTCAGCTTGCTTTCTTTACAACAAATATACTTCATGAAAAGCTGCAAAACAATAGAATTGCTAATAAAGCAAAAAATTAACATTTCATCAAAAAATGCCACATGAATACATTCATACAGATGATTCACTTCATCAGCAAGAGAGCACGCGTTGAAATAGTTTACAATTAACACTCTAGATGTGGTTTCCCATTTGTCCCTACATCTTTGGTGGCTTCAGCAAATTCCTTCCTGTCACTCCTACAACACGCCTAAATGCACTAGGAAGCCTTTCAACAGTTAGATATGCTCCTAAAATTCTGAGGGGAAAAAAACCCCAATACATTTTGCACATTTCCTTAATTTTATATCGTCACTGCCTAATTCCCCAAACAAAGTGCAATGGAAATAAAAAATCCGTAACTGAAAGTGTTTTCCTGGCACAGTGAAAGTAAAGAACATGTACAGATTTCCAAGAAGCTTAAGGATCAGCACGTACCTGAGCTGACTCTAGTTCAGCAGGAATAATGGAAAACAAGCTACTCTCAAAAACCCACTCAAAACTCATTCACATAGAAAGGGAAAGTGGCCCATGAGGTGTCTGCTACTTTGATACACATACAAGTACCTTGGTCTTAGTCATTTATGTCAAAACTCTGACATTAATGCTGCTTCACCTTCTAAAAGAAAGGAATGATAATGCTGAATACCAAAACGTATTTTATTACTCCTTAAAACGTCAATAGATAGAAAGCAGGAGAGTCAGATAAATCAAAGGCTTTGCCTTGATATGAATACTGGAGATTGTTCTGAACTCCCGTATTTTCACCCCTCTCCTAGATATTTTATGTAAATTTGAATGGCAATGCTAAATGCAAAGTTCAAGGATAAGTTACCTCATGACAATATATTTTTAGTTCAGTCCTAAAAAAATGGTGGTTTTTTAGTCATTCATTGTACTAACATACTAGCTCTTAAAAAGCACTACCAGGGAAGAAATTTCAGGACACAAGAACTCAGGACACAAAAAGTCATAGAGGTATTGCCAAAAGCCTAAGGCCCCTTCACTGAAAAGCCATAATAACATGAAATATCAACAGTGCTCCAATGACCCCAGCTGCAGTCAGCCAACTGCCTAATCACTAATCCATAATAAAAACATAATTATACAAGATTTAGCTTAAAAGTTTGGAAAGCAGAAAATCCCAAGATGAAGTATGCAACCAGCAAGTTGTCTCAGTGTTCCTCCAAGAGCCTGTGCTGTACCGCTGGAGGGACAGCAACCCAGGGCTTCCAGGACAGGCTAAGGAGAGCTTACTTAAATAAAACTAGAAACTGTTCAGATATTCAACAGTATTCTAAGCAAATCCATTTCTAAGACACTCTGCTTTGAAAGTCTGATGGCTCTAGATGGCTCCTAGCTTTTGTGGTAAATTTTTTCACAAGTAAGGTTCACTTGCTAAATAGCCACAGCACTGGCACAGATGTTGGTTCTTAAATAATTTACTTAGTTTTTCTCCTACTCACCCAGTCCCAACATGACTCAATGACAGACTAAACACTTGTCAAACACATGTTTATAAGATGTGTGCAATTTTTAGCTCAACTAGTCACAGGGTAATAAACTACAGATATCTCATACCAGCAGATTCACTATTAGTATGTTCTAGAAATTCGTTCTGAAATTTGTCTCAGGACAAATGAATGCTAAGCAATCTTCCTAGAAACTACCAATACAGAGGTGACACCTCTGAAAAAAAGTATTTGTAAAAAGTAAGGTAGGTGCTGCACCCATAGAGCTCCAGCAGCACTATCAGGCAGTACTGGAATTCTGGTGCTGCTTTTTGTTTATTCTCAGAACACAAAATTCTCTGTTAAAAGAAACAAGAGTCTTTCACCATGAACAGAAATCTAAATTTATTTGTCCCAGTGCTTGTTTGATCACTATACAAGAAAATCTTGAGCTTATGTCTTGAGTAACCAAAATTCCTTAAGTAACTAAAAACCTAAATTACTTAAGTAACTAAATTCCATCTGTTATTTGAAAAGGAGAGAGATTTTACATTTCACCTTAAAATATTGCCAGCAAAGCTTTACCTAAAAATTTTCTCCACTCCCTTTCTGGTCAGAAAGAGAACTAAAACTTCATATACATCATCACAGCAACAAAATATAGCCATAAAACACATAATCACAATCCCTTTGTTACCCTCACATGAATAAAGCAGGTTTTGGGGGGTTGTTTTGGGTTTATTTTTTTTAATGGATGAATGTGCATACAGCTATGTGGAAAGCCATATCATGATTACAACTGCCTATAGACCTACACATTTCATACAATCTTCCATGAGAAAAAATACATTAAAAGGAAATGTGTTTTTCTAAAGATTAAGGCACTTGAAAGTAAGTAAAAACAATGAATTTAATACTGTTTTTAAGACTCAACAAGTCTTCTGTGCTACCACCCAACTGCATAAAATACACAGCATCCATCTGAGCTTACTCAAAGACAGAAATGTCACTTTGAAAGCTGCAAAAAGCAGGAAATACAGAGTGAGAAATACAACAATTTTTGCAAGCAGGGATCCCTAATTTAACAGAAAATACGTTAAAGATTTCCAAAGGGGTTTTCAATAGTCCTTTGTAAAAGACAAGTTCACATACAATTGTGTCCTACTAGGAGAGATTAATGCTGCAATTGGACACAAAAAAAACCCTGCAACTCCTGAATTTCCTGGAGAACAGGCACCATATGCCCATGGGATGCCTGTACCAGTGGGATGCCCATCCACCAATACTCCTTGGGATTATCTAACTCGGGGCTTCCTTCTTCCTGCCTTCTGCTGGCAGCAGGGTTGTGAATGCTGGACAGGCTCCTCACTGTAGTGAGTATGAACTTGCTGAGCTGACAAGAACATGTTCCACAGGACACCAGGATCCACAAGAGAACACCTTTCTAAAACAAAACTTTAAATGCTCCTTCAAAAAAAAAAAAAAACAGAGAGAGAGCGAGCGATACAAACCTCTGCTTCCAACAACTCTTAACAACAATTCTTAAGGAAAATAGTTTAATGATTCTTTATGGAGAAGCCTCTATTCAGTCACACTTTTTTGGGGCATAGAACAGTTTTTATCTCAAAGACTGCAGATGCATTTACACTTCCTGGCCGTAGTGTTTCTTTATAGACTGCTTCTGTTCTTGAATATCTCATCTTCCCATTAAATAATATTTGTTACCATGAATGCTTGTAGAGGAGCTTTTCAACTATGAGGAGTATCTATCTGGTTCATTTGACCACAGGGAGAATGTTATTAATACACACACAAGCCTGTGGTCCTAATGGAGAAAATCCCTCAGATCTAGTCCTAATGAGAGGAATACACCCTGAACTTCTCACTGGCCCCACAGTGAGTGCTGTCAAATATGTGCCATATTCAGTATGCAATTCTGAAGTAAAGGAAACAGCAGGTCAGCAGTACAAAATAAAAGGGCCAGTGTGATGAACACCATCACCATAAAGTGCAGCCCTGGTTCCCAGCCACTGAAACACAGCCTGCCTGCAGTGCAACAGGAGAGCTGCTGAACACAAACATACACTGAACACTGCCCCACATTTAAGGAAAAGAAAGGGCTGTGTGCCCAACTCAAATTAATCACCTAGTTTCTGGAGGCAGACTAATTCAAATCAATCAAAATAACATACAGAGAGAGATCACATCAAAGCTGTAGCAGGGCAAAACAAAGAGAAACAGAGACAAAAGACAATGTTAGTGTACCAGTTCTACCAGCTCCCACTGAAATTTGCTACACCTTATAACAAAAGGATTATTACAGGTTAGAGCACAGGAAGAGATACAAATAACAGATTGCTGACAACTGTCAAGAGCCCAGTTTTTACCATTCCCACCTAAATAAGCACGAGAAATAAAAAATTGCCAAGTCCTATCTGATTTTTCTCAGTTCAATTTTTTTTGTCTTTTCAGTTATTTTTTTTCCAAAAGACATTACATAGATGTAAATACATATATACAAAATTGGTATTTACAATAAAAGAAAATCCTGTCAGACAAATACTATTTTCCAAGTAGTTTACAAGCAAGATGCAAAAAAATCCTCCATTTAAAATTAAAAGTTCTAGTTGAGAGTTGAAGCTTTATAAAAACAGATGTTTGAAATATACAATTTCTCCTTCCAAGATAGAGAATCGCTTCTCGTCAGGTGATTCCTGGAACTTGAGTATGACAGGAACTGAAAGTCATCCCATCTCCAGGTGCACTAAACTGGAGTTTTACTGAAGTCACAACTGTGCTTTGATCCTCTACCAGAATATGGAATAATCAAGCCAACTATAGCAGGAAGGCACAAAGGTCATTTTGCAAATAAAAAAACCCAGGGGGTTTTATATATATACAATCATTATCCACACATTTACAAATAAACTGAATATTGGATAATAAATGCCCCTCTCTCCCTGTTATTTTGATGAAATTTATTTTCTTCTTAAAGCAATGCTAAAAAGTACCTATATTAAAATGTCTCTTGGAAAGGACATGAAATAAAAACTATTTTAAACCAGGGAACAGGAGTATCAACAGAAATGGCCATCCTGGAAAAAGCAGAAAATTAAGTGTGGTGAATCCTGCTTTTCATTCAAAAAACCTGTTCTGATTACCACTACAGAATATACAGTCATGCTGCATAGGAAGGACTTGAATTTTTCATTAAATCTGTGGAAGGTAGAGCAGACCACTTCACTTACTTTCATGCACAGATTCAAGCACTGGATCCCAAGAGAGCAAAGAGCTCTCACCTGCGTAATAACCTCATATATACAAAGGTCCACACTCCATAAGGACAAGTACTAACAGGTGATTTTCCCTTAAATATGTATCATCATCAGAAACATTTCAACAGACACACAGTTGGGTTTTTTCACACTTTTTTATTGCTTTTACACACAGTTTAAGATATATTTCTGTCATTCTTACCTTCACATGCCAAAAGAGAAGGTCAGAGTCTAAATGGGCAAGCTATGAAACAAAGGACAGAAATCCCTAACTTCTGCTTCCTCAGATGGTAAAAATTACTGTAAATTAATAGAGCTGAAAGAAATGACACTCAGGAAATAACATATCAGGCTTAAGAGAGCTGGATCCATTTATAGCAGAATGCCTGAAGAGATCATTATATTATCTATGTTGATCTTCTGTATCTCACAGAACATCTGAAACATTTTGTCGCCCAGCCTATAATAAGCCCTGTAATTAGGCTACAGTGTTCTAACACAGAAAAACCCTAAGCTGCTCTACATGCAGCAGACCACCACAAAGGCCAAGTCTTATGCAGCAGAGGGGAAATAATTATTGGCAAAATTAGGCTTCATGATCCCACCAAGCAAGTTTTACACTGTTGCTGCTTATGAATTCCTCTGCAGCACTCTTGTGACCAGTTTTAGTTTGAGCACTTGAACAAAGCCAAACCACCAAACATTTATGATAGACAGCTTCCCATACTGCTTCAAGCAGCTACTGCAAAACATATACAACTGCTTTGAACACTATAAAACATATACAACTCTGAGACATTTAATCCAGTTTATTTAGTACCAAACTCACAACAAATCAGAAGCAGTTTATATTGTCTTAGAGTATCCTATATAGAGGATTAGAGATGAAGACTTCTAACTGGGGAGAACAGTTAAAAGTTCAAAACTAGGAAGCTGACATTTCAGTTCTAAACTGAAAAGAAAAAGGAATTCTGTTTAACTCTTAACAAAAAAACAAAAGCTTTTTAGAAAAACTAAACCAAGAAAGGAGAGCCTTACAATTATCCCAGGTTTAGCTTTGTTTAAAGGTAAAACCAAAGGTCCAAAAGATACAGAACATAGTAACAATAATAGGAAAGACACTGGTGACATTTTAACCCCTAACACCAAGTTCTAGCAAGACCAGGGGAAAAAAATGCAGGGACAAAGTAAGCAGGAGTATTTCTTCAGTGCAAACAAAGTAATCCTTAGAAAACAGAGTCCTTACACAAACATGCAGTAATCATAGCACAATGTAAGAAACTTGTTTTGTGAACTTAATAACCTCTGCTGTCTCTGTGCATTCTGATGTACTTCTCTGTCAGTCCATGTCAGTGCCTACTTCTCTGTTTGTGCTTGGGATCCTTCTGCTTTCCAGCTCAGCAGGGCTCCTTCTTTTGCTTGTTTTGGCTGAAGTTCCAGAGAAATAACAACGCCCTTGAGCTCAGTGTCAGAGAGTTCAAGAAGCAACAGGTGCCCAAGGGAATCTTCAACCTGGGTCTTTAGCACAGCCTCTGATAATGCATGACTTTTTTTCCCAAACAGGAACATGGAATTGAGATACAGACAGGCTGAGTGAAAAGCAAGAGTAAATAATCTCTTTGAGACAAGAACTTATATTTTTGGGTTTTGCCCCTTTTACTGCAGGAGTGCCCCTGAACTTTGTTTGATGACATCCTAATGGGATTGCTTAGCTTTCTACTTATTAGCTGGGGTGCCACACAGATTTCCTCATCAAATACTGACTTCTGATTGTACTTCCAACATCATAGAAGTAAAGAAATTGATATTTAAAAGCCTCAATCAGATGCACAAAACCAAGTGAAATTAGAGAAAACAGAAATTATGTTCTTCCCATTTACCTAACACTGGGGACCAAAGGATGGTAGAGGAGCCCTCACCAAAATCATCTTTACTTTACTACTGTCTTCATGAACTGTGAACCAAGTTCTTCAAGTTTGGCTTTCCTTAGAAATCACAGAACGTTTTGCTCTGAGTTGAACAACATATTCAGTGCCAAACTAAAGGACTTCTTCAATTTTTCATCTCAGCTAAAGAAACCACAAGACCTTTTGGCTGACTTAAAACAAACCCTCCCCGATTTCTAGGCACTGAATCTCTACTGGACTACTCAATCTAGGGTATAAAAAAACCAAAAAAAAACCCAAAAAACCACCAAACAAACAAAAAAAAAACCACCCCAAAAAAACCCCACCACACGTAGACCATGCACTTTTAATTCCAAAATAAAAAAATGCTACATTTCTCCTAAGTCTTGAGCCTTTCCTCAAGTTCTTCTGAAATGCTAAAACCCCTTGCCTACCAGAGATATTTGATTCTGTCTCACCCCAGGAACTCCTTTTCTTCAATCTTCTCTTCCTTCATTCTTCTGTTTCTACCTCCTTGTTAGATTAGCAGGATTTGGCTTTCACTCCCACTCCCTTTTTTACAAGAAGACTGCTTTTAATAAAAACGAGACAGTGTCCTATTAATGACAGACCCTTAGGGCATCTCCTTCACTTACAGTTTCCTCAATATTATCTTTTTAATTCTACAACTTACCATTTCCTTTTCATAGACATTCCTCTCATTCATCTTCTGCCTAGTTTCAAAAACTGTGTACCTTCCTCAAATACCTCTTGCATTTCTAATTTTCTACCATTTCTTACTTTAAAAAAGGCATAACCCTATGCCTTTTTTAAGCTTGCACATTTGGGTTATTACTTCTTTCCCCCCTACATTCTACTTCTAGATCATTTAGTAATCACTAATAAAATTAAGTATTTAAAGGTGTTCTCATAGCTTTAGAAACTTCACTCTGCTTTCTGCTCATTCTGGAGTCTCAGAAGAGACTTACATGTTCTGACCATTTTTCATGGCAGTTCTCCCATTCAATCCAACCTGCTGAGCATTTATTATAATACAATTTACAAATCCCCCAAAACCACACCCAACAGATCTAATGGATTGTTCTGGGAACTTCACAACCGGAACAGAATGCATAAGGCTACTCCTTGCCTTCCAATAAACACTTGAATTTTCAAAAGAGCTCATGCCATGTCACTACAAACTACTCTGACAAAAGACATTTTAACTCCATCACTCAGCACATATCAGGGGTTTTCTGTTTGAAGCCACTGATGACAGAAACTCCCTTTTGCTCAATGGCATCTCAGTCTTGTTTACACCTTGACATGTTGCAAAATAAAGACTCTGCGTTCATTTCAGCACGTAGTTTCAAGTGTTGGGAGTTTGTACTGGTTTTTTACAAGAGGTTACAGTTGAAATGATATCCATAGCCAATTTTGGAAATCTAGTTTTCTTCATAATAACCTCCTGATATTTTGGACTGGTCCAAAGGTCATTCATTTGGAAAAGAGGACAAAAAAAAAGGAGGAAATCAAATGTTTTACAGTTTAAAGCAAGATCACTCGCTTTTTAATTAAGTTTGTTGTAGTTTACACTTCTAAACTTTACGAAACTGGATTAATAGTTTCCTCATTTTCTAATCCTATGAAGAGTCTTAAAACACCTAAGACTATTTTGCCTGCTTTTATTGGTTTCCTCTTATTTGTCTGCACATTGAACCTTGTTGCAAAATAGATGACAAGTTTTTTCAGGATGAGTGTTTGTTGAGTTTTTTGGCTGTAATGGTGTCTGGAGAGCACCAAATCTAAATAAAATTATGATTTTAATCATTCTGCACAACCACCAACAACTGAAGAGCAACAACCCTAATTTTAAATTAAAAGCACATGAAAATTTGAAAAAGTTGTTTTACCTTTCATTTCTTCCACAGGAACCTAAATTCTCAAAAACCCATGTGTGTATACACAGGTCTCCTTCTAAAAACTCTACCCTAATACTTCTTACAAATAATACTTCTTACAAAATGAAGCCAAAAGGAAACTAAACACAATATGAAACGTGGCTTTAGAGAACAAGAAATTAAAAAAAAAAAATAGAATACAATCAAGGCAGAGCAGGGTTTGTACAACTCAGGGTCACGTTTACTTGGAGATGAGGCTTTAACAGACCAGAAAGAGTCTGCACATAACAACCTGTTTGTCCCAGCCACGAGACACCCCAAATTTGAAATAAAGCTACCAGCTGTCTCAGCAAGATGCCATATCACTGTTACGTGGGGTTGATCTATGAAGTCATTTTCTTAGAATACTTACCACTAAATCCCAGTTATTTTGTTCAAGCAACGTTATAGCTTCATCAATATTTTCAATACCAGTACACGCCTAAAAATAAAAAGAAGCAGTAAACAGAATTAAAAGCATTGATCAAAATCAGGGTATTAGTACTTATAATTCAATTAATTTCAGCTGGGTGACAGGAGAGGTATAGGTTTTCCCTTTCTGTTATGAAAGGGTAATCCAGAAATCAGACTTCAAGTTTTAAACATCAAACATTTAGATATAACTCTCTGTTCCACCAGAGGATTCTTGTGTAACCTTGAGCAAGCCACCTAGGGAAGCAAGACCAAGTAGTTATTTGTAAAATTAGGACAATAGTGCTGTCCCATAAAGGCGTTTTGAGAATTCTACCTTCAAAACTATGAAGCACTCCTACTACTTTAAAAGGGAACACAAAAATCCTTGAAGTTCCAGCCCTGTACTCAGGCTTTACCTAGTTCAAGAAACCTAACACAACAGCATTTTTAAGTTAATGTTAACCCTCATAAAACCGTATTTTGAACTGAGCTTAATTCCAAACACAAGAGCACCTCTACACAGCAACCTGCTGCCTTTTTTTGATACACAGACCTTTTGAACTATTCAACTTCAGCAGGCAGAGCATTGCTAGTCATTCTGCCACATATTTGCCACCATTCACATTGAAGCATATCAGATATATTTTACCAGAAGAGAAAACATGAAACAGCTAAGTTTCTTTCTGGAATTTATCTTTCATCCTAACCAAAGCTATGCTCTGTATTCAAACACATAAGAGGAGTTCAGACTTCCTCCTGCTCTACCACACAGTTATATGTGTGGTATATAAAACTGCATCAAAAAAATTAAAAAACAAACCTTTTAACAGTAATAATATAGAACTAGATAGCAGCAGCAAGCAGATCATTTTTCTGATTCCCTTTATGTTGTAAGAGAAGAAGGAGGCTAAGCAGAGACTTTTTTCCTTCCAAGACATAAAAAGCCATCAGGTCATGTATTTCCCCGTGTTCTCTGACTTTTCTCCCAATTTACAACCATGAAAACATAAAAAGAAGAACTTGCTAAGAAATTCAAGGCCAATTCTCTCTTCCTAAATTCAACCCTGAAAAATTCCACACTTACAAAGCACTACATGCAGTATGTCAACACAAAATGGGCCAGTCTGAAGGACCACAAGATGAAATTATGGAGAATTTTGCCTGCAGAGAAGAGGCAGCAGTTTCTACTGCTACACAGTGCTCTCATGACCACATCGATCCTCTCTGCAACAAGACAAAATTTCTACCACTTCAGAGCATGCTGTGTTAGTGCTGAATTTCACCCACTTCACATTGGGAGTGCTGAAAAAACACCACTTTGCTCTTCAGAAGCATCATTTTTGCCTTCTTTTCCATTATTTCTTGCAGTTATTTCTGAAGTTAAAAATGGGACAACACTTCAACACAATCTCCAGCAAATGCTTACATGTGTATATACACTTATGCCAGGTAGGTTTGCAAAGTACAGGGCTTGAGCTTGTCATTTCTGGAATCACATGATGGTTCACACTGCCATCAACCTGCCACTGGAACTGATGTCAACAGATCTGCTGCAAAAATCCTGCTTAGAGAAAAAGCTCTGCAGAAGTGACAGTCTGAGATTCTGTTTACATTCAAGTGAAATACACTTAATCTGGTCATTACAGAAATAGCTCCTATTTCTCATTTGTCAGCCCAGCAAAATCTGCATGACCTTTTTAAGAACTACCTTGTGTTCCAACCTACAATAAGAATTTGACCAACAATGTCTTGTTTTCACCCCTGGGCTGTGCAGATGAAGTTGAGGAGATGGTACCTACAATTCAGGTTTCAGTGTCCCCTCTTCTTATCATTCCTGCAGCTCTGCTGACTTGCCACTAGCCCATACTAACTATAAATCAATTCAGCTCACTTCAGCATACTCTCATTTTGATATAAACCAAACAAAATTAGTTTATCCTTCTGCCAGAGCACACAGTGAAAGGAGTTAACTCATCACAGTGAGGGCAGAGTAATTAAACAGCTAATTCACCTGTGTGTCTGCACCCTTCCTGAATCATCTTTCTGGTGATTTACAATGTGAAACAGAAGCCTGCTCTTGGTCACTTAGCAATGCAGAGTCACTGGGTAACAAGAACGGACAGGTAAACACCAGCTGGAAACAAAAATCATCAGCATTCTTAATAGCCAAGACAAGCAGTTCTGGTTAAAATCTTTGCACCATTTTTATAGTCCTTTTTAATATTTGAATTTGAGGAGTTCTTAAACTATGATTTCACTTTCCAGATGGACCGTTTTTGCTAGTTGTCAATAAAACAGAAAACAAACATTTCAGAAATGCAGCAGGAAAGAATGAGTGCTACTTATCAATGTAACCATAAAACAGACATTCCCAGAAACAGGAAAGAATGAGTGCTACTTATCAATGTAACCATAAAACAGACATTCCCAGATCTTCCTCAACACATTAATAGTCAGAGTTGCAGCAAATTAAGATTATTTAGAATCTTACTATATTTCACTATTTCAACATTCAAACACCACATACTACAAGATACAAATCCTCATACCAAGTCAGAAGCCATCAGTGAGACCAAAAACCTCCAGCAACCAAAAATTAAAGCTGTTTCCTTGTACCTGCATCATGTCATGCAAGCTAAATTCAGGAAAATCATCTGGTTTGCATGTCTTTGATTTTCCCTAAGAAATTAAGCACACAAGACAGGCAGTCCCTCACTGGCAAGCGTGACGTGACCTCAGAGGCTCTGGAGTGACAGATTAGTCCCAGAACAACCTGGCCAGCTCCTGCCTTTGTTTTCTTTAGGGAAACGCACACAGGAAACCAGCAGGTTCTGTGAGCAACAGAATTAACCAAGTCTGGTTCCTCGTGGGTTTGCCTCTCATCCCTAATTGCAAGGGCTGATTTAAGCTTTTCCTATGGCTGGAATATTTATAAGAGCTTCCTTTAATGGACTACTTTGCGTATTACTTGGATGTATTTTCATTATATTTGGAATAGTTTCATTGCTACAAGTCCAAGGGACACCTGGCACCTCAGGGCTCTATGTCTCACTTATCTAAAAAGGCAGACTAGAATTCACAGGGTTTAACTATTTAAAATACATAAAGATTTTTTTCCTCATGTTTATTCCTTTTATTCGACCCAGGCAAGAAACAAACAAAACTTTAATAGGAAAAAAAAGTTAAATTTGTTCAGAAACAGAAGTGAAAAAACCTTTCAAAATATAGAACAGCAGATGAGCTCTAAAGATGCAAAAATACATCTTTGTTACTGAGCAAGTGAAGTGAGGGGCTGAGGAGACTTTATTATTCACAGATTTTTATTCAGCTTTATTTTCATGAGAGACATGCTTAGAAGAAGGCATTAAATATTTTAAAAGAAAATTCCTATCTGAATACCACTAAATCTTGTTTCAGTGAACAACCAGCACATCCTCTAAGTCATCAAAAGATGAAAGAAACAAACCACCACAGAAAAGGTAAAACCTTGAGGGCTCACTGATTTGTAAACCTTTACACATCAGAAAGAAGCCAAAGACTTTTTTTTTTGAGGACAAGGGAGAAGAAAAGGTAGAACAAGTTCCTTCTCCTCTCTGAATTTCCTGTAAATCTAGGGTATCATTTTCAGCCTTCACAGCAGCTCCAGAGACTCCGAAGTCACTTCTGTGCTTTTCCAGACCACACAAGAGGAAAATGAATGCGAAGATGAGAAAACTATTGTTGTGTGCTGAATACATAACCAGATTCTGAAGATAAAGTTACTGAATGTTAAAACAACTTTCTTTGCATCCTGCTTTTCCAGGGCAGAGAAGTATTTCCACCAGGCAGATTGAAATTTTCACATAATAAAATTGCAGAGTGTACTCCCAAATTTTTTTTCCAGGTAGCTTCATATCCCCACAGCGATGGAGACCTTACCCTTGGAATGTTTCACATGTAACCATTAGGGGTTCTATCCTTGCACAGTAACATTAACCTTAATAAAAGAAGCAAAGTAGCTACTGGGGAAACAATTCAATAGGAAAGAAGTTGCGAGGGCAGACAGACTCCAAGGCATTTGAGACAAGCCTAGGAGCTGCTTCCAGAAAGCTGTAATGCAGGATGGCAGACTGGCTCTTCTAAATCCCCGGCAGGGTGGTCTGACCCCAGCAGCTGTAACAGCTGGATCTGGGGTTTGAGACCCTCTGTGACACCCCACCCCAACAGCACAGGCTCCAGCCCACCTCCACAGCCCAGGGGAGCAGCTGCTTTCCCCATCTGGCAGCAGCTGCTCCCCGGCACCTGCTGCCGGGATCCAGGCAGTTGTTCCATGGCAGAGCTGGAAGGGCCAAGTGCTGCTCCCAGCACAGAGCAGGGCTGTTCCTGCAGCACAGGCTGGAAGCCCAGCATGCAGCTGCTGAGACTCACACCCAGCCAGGCACTGCTGCCCCGACAGGCAGCGGCTGCAGCTGCTGCACAGGAGCTGGCAGCAAATGGCATTTGGCAGCAAGGCAGGATGACTCTCACCTGTGGCACCACTGCCCTTCTCGCCAAGGCAAAATGCAGCAGGCGAAGCATCCAAAAGGCCACACTTGGCCTAACACCAGTAGCTGGATATGGAGGACTAAGTCTCAACATTCCTTTTGAACAATTTCATATTTCCTTTCGCTACTAACAGTAGCTGCATTTTCTCCAAAAAGGGACCTAAGCTAACCCAAACTGGGCCTGGAACATTTTGTACAACAGGTTCAGGCCCATTAAAACCAGGCAGACAGACAGCTGTGAATTACACTGGCTACCACTCGCTCCTGTAACAGTCAGGTGAAAAAAAGAAGAAATCTGTAGCTAGTCCATCATTTCAATGTTTATCAAAGCTACCATGCCCAAAGGAACAACTGCATGGAGGCACTAAAATCTTCAACAGGATTACCTAGGAAGAAAAGCTTTCACCCTCTGGGATCTCCCACAATAGCTCAGAAAGTCAGCATTAACACACCTGCAAGTGCACAGACAGCACCCTAGGAAGTGTTTACTTTTGAAAGCACCATATAAATTTTTATCACTAGATAGAGCACGGCAACTAGAGTTAACTCTGTTCCATAAAGATACATGAAGTTTTCAAGAGACATAAGAAAAAATGCTGGCAAAGGACATATATTGTTAAAAATCAATTCACTATCCCTTGGGTAACTTACCCTTCAAAAGTTGAGAGACTAAGAGCAAGGAAAACTCTGAGTCCAGGCCACAAACCTGCTCAGGAGGACAGCTGAATTACCCAGATCAGCAGCTTAAAAACAGCAAACCACTTAGAACTGTTCTGAGTAGCAACTGAGATACAGCAAATGATATTACTTATCTCCCTGCATATTTCCTCTGTAATAGAACCAAGATTTACCTTAGTGTTTTATTCACCTCTTCAATTACAACCAGGCAGTTCACAGACACACTTCAACTCCCTGCCAGGTTTTGCATATCTCCAAAGACAAGGAGTCTACAGCCTCTCTGGGCAGTTTGCTCCTGTGCTTTACCAACTTCACCGAGAATTGTTTTTCCTTATATTTAATTATAATTTCCCAAGCTGTAACCTATATCCACTGCCTCTCACCCTCAGACTCTAACTCACAGGGAAATTTGATTCTGTATTGTCTGTTATCACCCACTACACAACTGAGACAGCAACTGGATCCTCCAGCAGCCTTCTCTCCCAGGCTACACAAAGCCAGCTCCCTTAACATCACCTTTCACACAAAAGTGCTCCAGCCTCCTCCTTCCCTAGGTAACCCTTCACTGGACTTGCTCTGCTTTCTCAATGGAGTGACTGATACTGAACACAGTACTCCTGGCAGCAATGGTCTCACCTGTACAGTGAGAAAGAATGGCCTATCTCAGACTCCTGGAACACTGGTGCAGCCCACTAAGTGGCAACCACTGCTTCTAGAAAAGTCCTTAACTCCCTTTCCAAGCATTCCTAACAAAAATCAGGTTTCTGGATGCAAGATTTTTAAACAATCTGGTCCTGAGTTTCCACTTTCTAGAATCAAATATAGTACTTTGCTTCCTTTTCCCATTCATTATGAGGAGAATGGCTCAGTAAGCAAGGATAATTATCAAGTCCATAAAGAACCACAGCTAACTCCAGATTGTGTCTGCTAAAAGTCCACTCAAACCCAGAAAGATTTAGGACACTAATTCACCCATGACATATTAATAAGTCAGAAAATTTTCTGTAAATTCACACATACACTGTTGCAATGGTGATTACTTTAAAGCTACTGAAACAAAGTGTAACACTTCCTCCCCCAAAACAGGTAAAGTTAAGCCAATATGTCAAGCCAAGCAAGTAAAGGCTTCAGTACCATAATATCAAATTTAAGATGCCTGTATAGCTCCCTTCTGGGCTATCAAGAGATGCAGCACATTCAGACACTCACAACTGGGATTTTTTGGTACCTCAGTTCTTCTCATCCCAAAGTCCCACCTGTCTCAGGATCACCTCCACAGACTTCATCAGCTACACCCCTCTGTGGCATCCCTGCTCATTCTAACCTTGCAACAACCCTACTGCTGTATCGAGACTGTTCTTAATATGAGTCATCCGTGGTTATTAAATTAACTTTTACTTCTGTTTCAGACAAACACTTAAAAAACAACATCCAGGCACATCGACCGACATACAGACTGAAAGGTCACCTACTGCAAGCATCTAACTGAAGAGATAAGAATGCTTCTCTGTTTTTACATAACTCAAAAGACCATCTGGTAAAAATTAAGCAGATTCACCAGCTGTTCGTTTAGCAAAAACAAGCTAATTTACTTACCAGCATCAGAAATCAAGAAAGGGTTTTAGGCAAATATGCCAGGATAAAGTTTGCCCAACGCATTTTAACTCCCACACCCAACTATTTACAAGTCTCCTCATTCTACTGTTTGAGCATCCCCTTAAGCAAAGCGAGGGGGGGAGGGAAGGGGGAGAGAAGAAAAAATAATATTTCTGAAGGTCACAGAAGACATTTCAACCTATAGCTACCAAGCAGACAGGAGTGAACTTTGCCCACGCTCTGAGATGACTGCAAGCCTTCCAAACAAAGCAAGCTGGGGACAAAGTCTAAACTGGTAGCATGAAGCTCTAACCACTTCTCAGCAGAACTAACTAACTCAGCACCACACTAACCACTTTCAAATGGATTCCAGCAGACTGTAAACTCTCTCAAGACTGTGGAGCAAATTCTGATTCCAGAATACCACGAAGGCAGATCCCTAGGAAGCCCATGAGCTGAGCCAAGAACTCAAGCCTCCCAAGCCCCATGCTAACACTGCAGTGTTTAAGCCACACACGTTACATACAAAGAGCAGTGGTCAAACTGAATTAAAAAACAAACCAAAAGTCAGTAACCAGTAATTAGTACTCTGCACTACCAAACCCATTTGTCTTTCCTGAGGACAGAAGACAGCCTTTACCCAACAAGTACAAAAATGTTTTAGTTAGGATTATCCCAAAGTTTCTGTGTTTGTTTAATACTTTTATTAAGTATGTCAGTGAAGGCAAAACCCCAAGGTTTCCTGAATCATTTTGCCCTTAGAGTATCACATAAGAAAATTTGATGGAAAAAAGAAAATAATTGTATGGGTCAAACAAGTGCTTGCTTCATATTTGCACTCATCTCCTTTCTCCTCATTGTCTCAAAAGCAGCAGAACTTTAAAAACAAGAATAAATAAAAGCCACTTTCTAGATAAGCACACAAAAGAGTATTTTAGTCAGCATTCCACAAACACTCTTTAATTTTTTGTGAAGAACAGGACAGCAAGGAACAGATATATTCTTCAAAACCTGGAAAAGACACTGGCATGGTTTAACTCCAGCCAGCAGCCAAGGCCCATGGAACTGCTCACTCACTGCCCCAGCAGTGGGACCAGGGAGAGAATCAGAAGGGTAAAAGCTGGAAAATTCACACTTTGAGATAAAGACAGTTTAACAGGGAAAGGAAAAGCCACCCACACAAGCAAAGCAAAACAAGGACATAATTCTCTGCTTCCCATGGGCAGGCAGGTGTTCAGCCACCTCCAGGACAGCGGGCCCCCACCACAGGTAGTGGTTACTTGGGAAGACAAACACCCTCACCCTGAAGAACCTCTCTTCCTCTTTCTTCCCCCCACTTTATATACCAAGCATGATGTCACATGGTCTGGAAAATCCCTTTGGTCAGTTTGGGTCCCCTGTCCCAACTGTGTCCCCTCCCAGCTTCCTGTGCACCTCCAGCTCCCTTCCCAGTGTGGCAGTACAAGAAGCAGAAAAGGCCTTGGCTCTGTGCAAACCCTGCTCAGCAGTAACAAAAACATCTCCTTATTATCAACTCTGTGTTCAGCACAAATCCAAAGCAGAGACCCATAACAGCCACCAGGAAGAAAATTAACTCTACCCGAGCCAAAACCAACAGGCATCCAGAGCAGGGAAACAGAAGCACATTCAAACTCCAAGCAGAGGTCATTCCAATAGCACAGGTCAGCAAGGGCTGAAAAAAAATCCAATAAACAGTTTTCTAAAGATATTAAAATTATATAAGCTTTTAAAAGCATCAGGACAAGAAAGCCTGACAGTAAGTCAGTGAGACCAAAGGAAGAAAATAGTGGAGAAGTATTCAAAGAAGGCAAGGGCATATCAAAAAAGCTACATGAATTCTGTGCACAGATACCCACTGATGAGGAACTTTGGGACCATCCCGTAACACAGCTGATCTGTACAAAACACTCTCATTCTAAAATGCCACCAGAGACACATAGAACAAACCACTAGATTTGTGAGAGTCCCCAAAACTTTAAAGGAACTTAAATACAAGTTTTTCACAGCAGACTCCTCTTTAAATCAGTCTTGATTAAAGGTGAAATCAACACCACATTCCCACAGTGCTAACAAGAGTTTTTTGTGGTACAAACCAGAAGGGGTTAAGACTTCTACAGTTCAAACCAGAAGGGGTTAAGACTTCTGTACTAATAAGAAACAGCAGAAATTCCAATAAAGTATACAGAATAGGCTTAGTATGTACATGTATATGACACACTGAGGAAGAGTGAGCACAGCTTCTATAGAGCAAACTCACGTATCACAAAACTACTCAAATGTCTCTCAAGAACCCAGTCAGTTCAAGAACACAAGACTAACTCAAGCTGACACAGCTTATTTCCAAAGTTCTACAACAAACCCCATCATCAAGCTTTCAAAATGCTGACTTCCAGAAACTAGGATGAGGCAAATCCATTCACATTCTGTTTCTTTCAGCTTTTTCCTAAGGACCAGCCACTGCTGTAGAAGAGACATTAGGCCAGCTGGGTCTTCGATCTGAGCTGATATGGCACCTTTGGTATTTGCTCACACAAACAACCTGACCTTTAGGAAAAAAAAATTATAGAAGTGACTCAGTTTCAGTGCTCTTGCTTTTACAAAATGTTCCTGCAATAGATAAAATATGAAACCTATATAAAATAACCCAAGGGCTAAAGTACTCTGTTCTAGTTTCAAAATGTCTCTTAAGAACTTCGGCTTTAATGAATTATCTTTTGAAAGCATTACCTACTGCTGTGGAACAAAGACCTGCTCAACCAGTCAGACATAGAGGACCAGTGGATGACTATTTCGATAGACCAAACAACATGTCATGCATACATGAGGGCTTTGATTTCCTCTTTGAGCAGTTTCTTTTTACAATTGCACATTAACTAGTCAACTCTAAAAAATGGGCTTAATTAGTAGGTATCAATCCAGCCAGCAAGCATGTCATTTCCTTTCATCCAAATAATGAGGGACGAGTAAAATGTTAGGTACTTCCCCGGGCCTTTTATTCTAGTTCCTACAGTAGTTAAAGGAAAGGACTCATCCAATGGCTGCCTCAAATATGCACAAATTCATTCACTGACTAGAAAAATACAAAATCCTATCAAAGAAATGCCATGCAGTCTCTTTAAAAAAGCTATCTTTTGCTTCTAGTATGGAGGTGTGTGAAAACTATGCTTGCAATGGTAACTGAATCATAAGAACTGCCCAAATACACAGGAAAACTCTACCCTTTCAGGCTTTCCAGCTCCAATACAATATTCTCAAGATGGAAGATTCTCAAGGCCCCTTAAGACATGCAGCAAATGGCTCAAATGCTCATCCTCTCCCACACCTCCTTCCACACAAAAATATGAACTCAGTAAGTGTAAAGTTTACTGTAAATGATCCTTGCTTACCAAGATATATTAGCCATATAGTATTTTCAATAGGACAAAATTTTCACAGTATCTTTCAATGAAAGCCCATTCCTAGCCTTTGGGAGTACATATAACTAATAATTTCAATATTATAATTAGCATTGGTTGTCATGGCATTTGAAAAAGGATCCTAGAGCTACCACCTCTCAATCTGTTTCAGTGACCTACTAACCCAAATACCTATATGAATGGGCTGATGGAAATGGTGACATGATTACTATGATGTAAAGAGTCTTTTCAAGGTAATTGAATGAAAAAAAACCAGAATAAACCTCTTTCTAAAAACAAATTGGTGTTCCAGCAGTAAATTATTTAGGTTCCTACAGCAGGAGTGTAATACACACAAATCAGTCACAGTAGCCTCTTTCTTCTCTATAAATGCCAGGTAGTAATTCTAATTAACTATCTGCCCTTACATCAGAGAAATTAACTGGCTTTTCCATGAAGAACTATCAATGGGAATATCCAAGTTATGTTTCTGAAAGGATACCACTCTTACTCCAACTTCTTATTTGTGACTCTGGAACTCACTTCACCTTCAGTTTAAAGGCCAGTAAATCAAATCAGCCTTGTTCTGATGAACCTGAACTTTGAGATAACAACTGAGCCTAAACCTAACTCAAAAAACTCACAAAGAATAAGTTAATAGAAGTGATGGCAGAAGTGATTGGTAGGAGACAATGGCAGGAGACAATAACCAAGCTAGAACACACTAAGCATGCAGTATGCTATCATGTCTCTTAGCCCTAGGGTCATTTACAGCAAACAAAACCAATTGTGTTCCAGACCAAGAGGTTCAGCTACCAGTTCCAAAGGTGTTACTGACTGTGCAATGCACAAAATTATAATGTGCATCCAATCTAACAAGGATTAAAAGGAATTCTAGTCAAAATGCAAATTAAGAAGCCTCACAAGTATGAACTTCAATATCCTACAGTGTCCTAAAGGCCTCTTTTTTACACTGAAAAACAGTCGTTACCTATTTTAAAATTTAGCTAAAGATACAGTAACCTATATCTACTAAAACAGGTCAGGTGGAGCAGTGCTGAGCATCTGGGCACCTGACTATTAGGAACCCAGCAGGGACCACTTTTAACTAAACATACCCAGTAGGAGGGGATGATTAAACAAACCTGTCTGTCCCAAACCCTGATTTCCAATCTTGAGAGTACTGGATTTCCTTCCAGCTACTGTGGAGAGAGCTGCAGAGCTTAGTTCAGCACCCCTTGCACTCTACATTCTGCAGAGAGGCCACACACAAGAGAGGTCTGGTTTGAGTAAGACTGAGGTTTAAGCTCAGACAGATCTGAACAATGTATACCCAGATATTTAGGGACACCTTCTGATGAAAATGTAGGCCTCCAAGGACTTTAAGTCTTTGGAAAGTGTCCTCCAGCTTATGTTTCAATTTTGACTGGAAGTCTCTTCAGCAACTACCTTTTGTTGAGGACCTTGTTCCGAATTCCCCAACACTTCACTGAAAGCCTACAAAGAAAGCAAGAACAGTCCTTTCTGCCCCAGTACCTTAATGACAAAACATGTATTTTTCTTTCAGTAATCAAATTAAGGACATCAGCTTTGATATTTGTTCAGAACCCACAGCGAGTGGTTTATCATTACAGAAATATCTGAAACACCTTCCAGCCCCCACTCTAAGTTACAGTCCAGGTTCAGAATCAAGGGTACTGACTTGAAGCTATTCCTGTATCTGCCTACCTTTTCCACCCATCAAATCTTTATACTGGCAATAACTTAAAATGACAGAAAACCTGAGCCACCATGCCAACAACAAACACCGAAGAACGCAAAGCTCACTCAGCACTCTTTAAAAAAAAAAAAGAGTGCAAATGTAAATTCTGCACACAGACTGTTGGACAGTGAAAACTGTTCACAACTGAGATAATCTTCTACAGGGCTGAAGCAGACAGGAAAAAAAAAACAAACCAACAACTTTATCTTGTCAGTTATCAGTTATTTAACAGCACCCAAATAACCTCCAGGTGAAATGATTCTCCAGTTTCTTTAATTTTCACCATTCCAGAAGGCAACAAGTAGATTGAATTAGAATTAAATCTTCAAAAACAAACAAACCAAAAAATAATATACTGATGTGTCACTGTCATGGTCAATTTTATAATTTAAAACAGAGTCATTTAGCATGCTTTTTCACTTTGCTGCAAATGATGGCAATGAGGTTCTTCCTTCCCAATTCCCCCTTGCTCCTCCCACAAACCTGTTTTTATGAAAGAGATGGACTCAAAGTTGAAGGGGTTTTTTTTTAAAAAATACATTTTTATACACAAGTTTGTGAATACAAAAAAGTTGTCTATTATCCAGTTTTTAAAAAAATTGGAAAAGAAAAAAACCCACATACCTTGGTTTCACAATGAACATAGATGAAAGAGGGAAGAAGAAAACTACTACAAATCTGTTGTCCCAATGAAAGCAAAGATTTTTGAGTTCACCTCACTCTGAAATCCTCCCACCCTGACCAAATCCTGAGCTACTTATTTGGTCAATGAAAAATGTGAATTCTTTGAAAAATTTCCTCCTGAAGCTCCAATGTGCCAGATATTCTTGTAATATATGGACACACAGGAGCTGTCAACTCCCACAATACTGCAACACTTAGGCCCACCCCACATTTAGGATTGTTGTGAGTACAAGCACACAGCATGAATAAAGTGGTCCTTTTGGTGGACATAACTTACAAGGACAAAAAGGTACTCTTGCAATTTTAGTTCCAATCCTAAGTGAAGCTGTAAAAACAAAAGCAAAAGTGCTAGCGTGCAAAAACATCAATATCTGACACTTCTGCCAATACTCAAAGTTAAACTTTGAGAATGAAGACCAGGCTATGTCAATTAAACGAAGCTCTATGCAACTAAATTTTACAATTTAAAAAGGAAGAAAAAAAAATGTTTTCTTTATAGTGAAAAGTAGACCCCCAAACTGCAAGAGATCAATAGTATATTTGTACCATGTGAGCACCTGGGTATCCCACTGAAGATGGAAGATCACTTTGCAGTTAAAACACAACAAACAACAGAAGAACAGTTGTGAAAAAATTGGTAGAAATGATATTCCCTTCTTTCCCCCAGTATGTGAAGCATGCTGCACTCTTACCAATTCACATGCAGCTACCTTTTTGAAGAATTTATGCTACTAACACAAGCTGTTGTGTTTTTTCCTATGGAGTTTTTCCTTTATGCCAATGACACTTTGTGGAGAAGTTCTGAATTGCATTTAGCAAAAAAGCCCAAACTTGTTTGTGTACTGAACTCCACATCAGCTACTTCCACTGAAAACAATGAGAGTACTCATGTACAAAGCAAAGCTTCTGCATAATCTTTCCTAAGTGTGGGCCTAAGAAGGAAAAGTTAGGCAGGTTGCTTGTACAGCCCACATGCATGAATACGTATTTTGTGCTCCCTGGGTAGCACACAGTAGCCTCATTAAAAAGGAGGGGAAAAGAAAATAATTATAAACCACCCAGAACAGGCTTAAATTGTTTTGAGACATTACGCAAAAATACTTTGGTAGATCACTCATTGTGCCTTACTCTATACTTAAAATATTTCATAGAATTCCATGGGTTTGTGGATCTGTGTATATATATATATATATATATATACACACACATACGCAAAATACTTTTTAAAATGTAATTCTCTTTAGTACCTCCAAACGCAGAAGTAACCTGTTACTACAGTCAGGGCTAAAAAGAAAAAAACAAATTCAATACAAGTTCCTGCTCTAGCTGAAACCCAAGGCAAAACCCCTAATAACTCTGGAAAATACAAAATAAATCTATGAAAGCTTCACCAAAGCATCAAGCATCAGCACAATTATGATTTCAATAATTTTTTTTTTAAATTTGGAGAGAAAACCCTTTCAAGTTTCAGAAGTTTAATGGCCACTACTCTATCCCCCTTAAAGACACCTTGGGAAAGGTGAGGGTGAAATGGTGATGGAAGTTTCCCTCTCAATTTAATTCACCAAAAATTAGATGAAGTAAACTACACAGAGTTGCTTTTGAAATTTTCACTGTGTGCAACATTCTTCAACAAGACACCGCACATAAACATAGAAGACGGCAGCAGAACTCTGAGAAACATATTTATTAATTAAAATGTACAGAAAATATAGAAGGGAACATCATGCAGAATTACTTTGCACATAATGTTTTATTCTCCATTTTAAATTCTTAGTGAATGAGTTGCAAATTCCACCAAGTATTTAAAAGACCCAAAAACCTTTACTGTTTTGTAACAGTCTAAAAATACAAGGCCTAATAATGACTGATATTGTCCTTTACTAATCTGAAGCTTTAAAAACATGACAGTTAACAGTTCAGTACTTCAAAATCAGGTAGACACTTGATATTATCTTTAAAAGAAATACAATGAAACAGAAAAACAAAGCTGTCTGCTGAAATACAAGAGGAAAATGTTTGGGTTCTTTTTAAGTAAGGATTGGTATATGATAAAATATTTCCTAGATTCAGACACATTATGTCATCCACCCTTGATCTAAAACTGGTTTCTGTGACTCCACCACCCACCTGCAAGTTTGCAGTGATACTTACTTGTCTTCATGGTACCAAACACTGCAGTTTCTCTTATGCTTTTATTAATGGTTTCAAAATCCAAGCATAACAATACTTCAAAATAGCATAAAACACCTGGAAAGTGCAAATCTGTATTGAAAATTCTACTGTACAAATAATCTTACGTTCATCAGCCACTAATTTCATCATCTAGGATTCCTGATTGTAAGTTCAGCTAATAATGCGGGATCCCATAAGAATCTGTTCCCACTGGCAACAGTGCAGGATTGGGGTCCCAGTTTCCTTTCACACAGCATGCTGTTCCTGGAAAAACTCCTTTGTGAAATCCCAGCCCTAAAATTGGGATGTCATCCCTTATATACACAGAAGTATCTCCAAGCACAACAAAGTAATATCAATATAGTAACATCTGGTAAGCATTTTAATGAATATGGGTGTAAGGTATTGGGGTACAGAAGGGGATGACAGTTCCCTGTTATCAGCTGGGAACTCCACGAGTTACATCAGTGAGATACCAGCCACCTTTTGCAACAGAGGAATTACTTAATTACATAATAGACAGGAGTTACTGTGCACACTACAGTCACCCTACCTGTAGCTCCAAAAGAAACACACACACAGAATGGAGGGATTACTTTTTTTTCTTTTTGACTAAATGAAATAGCTTCACTGCTAACAGCCAGAAAACAATCTTTTAAGAAGCTGAACATACAGATGGCTGTTTTACAAATCAACCCAAGAATATCCAGGTGCCTGTCCACGTAAGAACAAACACTGTAAATGGACAGAGCTTAAAAAAACCTGACGGATTGAAAAGTAAATATTAAAAAAAGTACATTCAAATATTATCTGATTCCCTTCTCAGATGTGTTTGGCTCCCCCATCTCAAATGCAGGTATCCTCTACTTTTTCACTTGGTCTTAGAAGAACAATGTAAAAACAAGTAGTATTAAGAAGCAATATACACTCCTAAACACATCACTTTTACTTACAGAAATATTTTATTCTAGAGATAAGATTAAGAGGTCTGAAGTTAAATGTACAACCCTTTTGTAGAGAGAAGGAAAGGTAACAAACAACTTTGAGGAGCATATTCCTCCCTTCTACACAAACACGCTGTTGTTTGGAATGGGGTGGGAAGAGTTTTACCGTCATCACAACAGTCATAGGCTGAGGTAACCATGAAGTTTAGTGTTGATGCTGGAATGGAAACACCTCTGTTCAGCACTAATCTGCAGCACCAGCAAGTGATTCACTACAAACACTGTGACAAATCATGTGGACTGGTGAGTTTTGTATCCTCCCTGGCATTTGCCTCTTCCAAGTGAGCTGCCTCACAGCTGTCCCAGTGCCTGGGTGGTTGCAGAGGGTAGGAACAAGCAAAGTGGATGAAAAAGCTTTTTCTTATTTATTGAAAACTGAAACTCTCTAAGTTAAACGAGACATTTTGTTCACGCACCTTGAGAGAGGAGGGAACACCATCCCCATTTCTGACAAATAAAAAGAAGGAAAGCCAGAGCGGAGGCTTCAGAGCGTGGGGCTTCACACCCACCACCCCGGACCTCCCCACAAAGAACAAGCAGCACACCAACGAGGAGAAAGAGAAAAGCAGCGAGAGGCCACGGCTGTGTGGCAGCGGCTTGAAATTTACCTGGAAATCAGCCAATATCATTTCTCGGTCCATGTTGGACGCCATTGCAGCCAGCTGCGTCCCGGCTCTGCTCGGACCCGCGCACCTGGAGCCGCTGCCGCGGGGAGGACGGGGCAGGGTGGGAGCTCAGGAGCTCATGGAGGCGCCGCGCTGCTCTCGGGCTCCCGCGGCGCCCCCGGGCTGCCCCTCCCGGGGCCGAGGAGGGGAGGAGGCAGGAGAGCGGCGGGC
>VYXD01007607.1:175271-207356 GCA_013397195.1 Hylia prasina
CTTCTGCCATGGCTCTGAGTGGTAAAATGGCTTCTGCATTTTGAAGAAGCACTAAGTTCGAATCACCAGGGACATTTTACAGTGTCAAAGGTTCCTGCTTGTCATTTTGTACTTTCCCCTGTTTGAATTACCTTTCAGCATGGTATCAGTTGTAATTGTGCGAAGTTCAGCTTAAGGATCTGCGAGAAAGAGAACTCTCCTATGTTAGACACTTCAGAATAACCTTGACCTTTGATTAGTGCTTATCCTACAAGATAAGTCATGCAGGGAAAGCAGGGAATTGGGCAAGGCACCTGCAAGAGCATAAATGAAATGGCTCTATTTTTAAACTAGTGTTAAAATGGCTTCTGAATCGGACAAAACAAGGGGCACTCAGGGGCTAAAAGACAAAATCTAGAGCTCGGTGGCAAATTTCAGTTTGACACACACAGGACCCTGAGCCAATTTCCTCATCCCCAGATAGATTTTGTGCCGTTGGTGCAACCAGACTCAAACTGCCAGAAAGGGTAAATTCCCTCTGAAAGAAACTGAATCAGCCAAAAGTATAATCAGCTTTTCAGGGAAGTACAAGTCCACTGAACCATGTTTCCAGTTGCATTTCTTTGTTCCTCTGTAACTGTTTTCTGATATTTGTATCAGTAATTATAAGGGCCACTAGCATTTATGAATCCTTTAAATTCAAGAAGCCTAATTCTGGGTAGGAAGCTTGAAACATTTTCTTCACAATGCAGCCACTAAAAGGTTAAAGTCGATTCACAGCTCCTGTGAAAGTTTTCCTTCAGCAGATAGTGCCTATCAAGATGGTCTTTCTTTCTCCTGTTACACCCTGAGAGCAGGAAACGGGGCAGCATTTATATTGCAACACAGACCTCTTCACTCCTCAATATTAAGATTATTACCAGCACAATGATATTTTAATGAACACTTTTATACACGGAGCTAATGAACATTTAAAGGAAAAGATACACAGCACAAACCACAATAAAATGCGATGCCTTGTAGGAACACTGAGTATTCAAAAGCTTTTCAGGGTTTGACCTTAATGAAACACAAGAGCAATCCTGGGTACAGATCACATTTATATGCAGAGTATATTGCAGGCCGGAATGAGGGCTTCTGCTAAAGTTAATTGTAATTTTCTGGTGAGGAAGGATCCCATGTTCAGGCCTGAAGTTATTAACATCTATTCTGATGGAAATAGGGACACTGGGATACACTTTGTCAAATCAAAAAGAGTACTTTCTGCTTCAGGAATGTTACCCTAGAGGTGACATACCCCCATTTGAAAATCTGCACTTCCAAATCAGGCATGCCAGGATGGGACTGAATTGATCAGTCAGGAACTTTTGCTTGTATTTAGTAATGCTGGAGAATAGGGAGAGGAGATTTTCGGTCCACAGCCGAAATATAGCTGGAATATACACAGGCCTGGAAATTGTAATTGTAAATGTTACAGACTGGACTTTTAAAAATTTCCTGAAAGGAGAAGTACACTCTGTTAGAAAAAGCATTTTTTTCCCTGTACATAACATAGTCCTTGAGGGTGTGACTGTAGGTACACAAACAAAGCTGTATTTAATCTCTATAAGAGAATTTTATAGAGAACATCTGTTAAAGAGAGAAGTGTATTTGTTTCATGAGCGCAGTAACATTTAGTAATATCACCTCCTTGCACCAACATGTATGCTTTAAAATAGTGTGATGTCTGTGGATTTTTCAGATGTAATTTGTTTAAACTCCTATAAAATAAGGGCTGTAGACAAAGAGCTGTGCTACACTTTATCCAATGCAATCCAGCACTGCATACATGTATTCCAGAGAACAACAATCTCCTTCCTCTACGAGCATTTTAATTTATGGAAACATACTGTTTTGTGTAAAGAAGGTACTAGATAATTAACAGTATTCATTTAATCTAATTATAGGCCTCTGAGGCAAAAAGCTGACACTTTTCATTGTGGTATATTCAGGGAAGTTAATTGAAACAACATTGCAGCCACAAGGCATAACATGCCCATGGTATATTTGATACTAATTCTTTTCTCAAAAATGGGACGAACCTGATGCTCACTAGAGATAAGAATTGCTGTTACTCACTCGAGTAAGGAAAGTCTGGGGAACCTCATTATGCAATGCTGCAGTGCACTGCAATATCTCTGCAATTCCAGAGCTAACCACAGACAACTTAATTTGCCAAATTGCGAGACGATTTTGTAATGTACACAAGTATCTACTACAAATCAAGAAAAGATTGAACACATTTTTAGCTGGGACGTAGGTCAGAATTTGAACAGAGATCTGCCTCAAGAAGCAATAGGTCAATGTACCAGCTTTTAGCTCTGTTTAATCTTTAGGAGGAACCAAGCAGTAACAGCAACCTCATCCCTAGGAGTTGTTATTAGAAATGTAGTTTGTGGATTTAAGCTATCAGTATGATAAAGGGATAAACAGACAGCAAATCAACACTTGCAGATCCCAAGTACATATATATATATAAATATGTCAGATAAAATATGTCAGACCATCTGCAAAGTAATTTTTTTCTATCACCTGATACACACCAACAACTCAATCTTCTGACAGTGGTGCTGCTTTCATTCTCAAAAGGAAAGTAAAGCTCAGTTCTGCAAAGCTTGCCTTCAGCTTGCAGAAAATGTGACAGACCGAACACGCTGTTTGTGGGGAAGAATTTGCCATTTATATTTAAAAAACTGGAATTTCTTTAACATAAATGGCAAATGCTTGCAAGCTGAATCACCACGGAGGAGGCAAATTTCAATGTTTCTCCCTGTTTTGCCACTGGAGGGGTAGATCTGGTGTCTCTGCAGCTCCAGCAGTACCACAGGGCACGACATCTCCCACTCCCCTCCCTGGCTGCTGCTCAGTGACCTCCACCTCCGCTGTGCCTGTGGGCAGCACCCAGCCCTTTCCCACTCTCTGCTCCTGTATCTCCAGGCAGTGTTCCTGGCTGGTGGGAGGTAAAATTGCCGAGGCAGTGCTGCTGACCCCTGTGATGAATTACACACGATGTAATGGGGATGGAGCAAACCTCTTAGAGGACAAACACCGGCCATGAAAAGCCATCAGTGTGAGGCCTTGCTTTGCTCTGCCAGCGAGAGACACTGCTGACAGCCCTACCCATCACTTCAAAATTACTTGTAGCATTTTCAAATGTGTTTTGCAGAAATACTTTTTACTGAGGCTAAAAAAAGCCGTATATGGTACTTTAGGCACTTGATTGTTTGTTAACAAAATCAGAGAGAGGAAGCCTGAAAAATAAACAGATAATGACATGCGGTCACCTTAACTCCAGGGCTCTGGCTCAAGAGATCCAGAATATGTGATAAAGATCTCTAACAAGAAAAGAAAATGTGGCTATAGATGTTAGTCATACCTGATTCCTGTTCCTATACCATTACAGATAAATCACAATTTGCATTTAGGTCTGACTCAGAAGATCAGCCTATTCTCAGAGTTCAGTCTGTACTCACACCCCTTCTTTCCCTTGATGCTTTTTCTTCTGCCTGGCTCCTGCCTTCTCTTTCTCCGTGCTGTTTTAAGGTAACCCCCAGCTCTGTCTCTTCCACACTGTTTATCCATCTCTCCATTCCCTGGCTCCTACCTTCTTACACACTTCACACTCTATTTTCATCTCCTAGTTTCTCTTGCTTCAGCTGCGCATCCACCCTCTTATTTCTTCTTAATTATTTCCTCTGGCATCTTATCTTTATCTCCATGATGCTTATTAATCTCCTTACCCAATATATCATACCTTTTCCCATGGCATAGCAGAATCTCTTTATGTAAATAGGTATAATCTTTTTTTCCTAGTCATGCAGAACTGATTCCACTGCCAAATTCCAAGTTGCTGCTTAAAAGGTGCATGGATGAAAGTAGACCAGTGATGGTGTTGCATTTCAAATTCCTGCTGCAATGGGGATACCAACACTTCTGAATGAAGCAACCAGATTATTATTTTTTAATATGGGCAAAGTATTTTTTTAACCTTGTTCTTGAAAATTACTACAGTGGTTTAGCTGGCAACTGCCAAAAATTAAACCTGAGGCAGATGCTTGGCCTGGAAAATACCAGCCCAAACAGTGACAAGCAACTGAAAACAAGATGTTACTATGAAGTGCTGGACAAGGTTAAGCAGAGCAGTGGAAGACTTTTAAGTGACCTGCAATAATTTCTTAATAAAAACTTCGTTGAAATAAGCAGAATTCAGTCAGATTTCACCTTTTTGGGTGAAGATATTTCCTCTGAAAATAAAAATGAAAATAAAGGAAAATAAATCCAGAGTGTTCTGATGTGAAGGGGGAGAGGGGCACGTACTGAGTTGAGACTGGGAGCACTATAGTTGGGGACTAGACCATTCTCTTTGGCAACAAAACCAACTTGAAGGGTCTACAAAAGTGCAGAAATAAATGACCCAAAAGTATTCTGTGAAGATGCAATTTTACAGAGAAGAAGGGGGAAAGGAATTGCTTCTGGTGGGATAATGTCAAAGCAAAAGAAAGGGAAGTGCAAATACTTTGTTAGCTTTGGGGTTCCTAAATATCCTCATCAGTGCAGTTTCTACCATCACAAGCCCCAGGGAAAGCATCATATACCAGCCCCCCAAAGTGCTCCAAATCTCCCACAGCTGACTGTTTGCCTTCTGTGAAAACTGAGGCAGCTCAGGAGCTGCTCCCTGTGTTGAAAGCTCCGTTCCACAGCACCAGTGGTGGCTGTGGGACGGTGGCAGGGAGGGCAGCTGAGGTGTGACCTGTTCCAGCCCTGTGCCTGACACGTTCCACTGCCTCCCTGCCAGAGACTTCCAGAGCAGGTTCACAGCAAGAGCTACAGCAATTACCACCGAGTGCTGTTTGGCACCAAAAACTGTCATCCCATTCCTCTGCGAGGGATGAAAGTAAGAGAGTCACAGAAGCCCTTTCTAATGTACAATGAACTGCCTGTTAATTTGCAAGCACAAACGTTTTCTGTCTATAAAATTAATACTTTTAGCAGATTTAGTGGGTTCTCTGTCACTTGACTGTACCATTGCCTAAAAGATATGTTCTTGCTTGAAAAGAAATTAATTCAGGAAGTCCTACGGCCTTTGTTTTGCAGGAAGTCAGAGGAGGTGAAAATGTTGGTCCTTGTGGCCATCTCATCTGTATCAGCCTGTTTGTCCAGGATTTTAACAGCAAAATGACACCAATGCTGTAAACTTTCTCTGTAGTTAAAATATTCTGAAATATCTTGCACAGCCTGTGTTTGAAATTTTTTCATTGCATTTAGGCAAAATGCTCTATGTTAATGGTCATGATTATCCAAATTATGGTCAAAATGGCTATCTGTGATAACACTGGAGATCAGTATGAAACTAAAACTACTCTAATTAAAAGAAATAAATCTGTTCTCCTAAACAGAAAGTTGAATTTTTTTACTAGATGCTGTTGTTTGCCATAAAAATTCTTTTGCCTTTCTTAAATATGCCTGTGTCTGTTATGTTTAGATTTCTTTTTGGGTTTAATACTAGGCCCGGTCTGGCAGGGTTCAGTTCTGGGACCACTGCAACACTTACACAATGTACCTTACTCTCCAAGGTATCTGAGGCTCAGCACATTCTTCCTTCTGATACAGTTTCCCTTTTCTTTAAAAAAAAAAAGGGGGGGGGGTCAGGAAAAATTGAGGTTTAAGGATAGCAGAAAGCTTGGCCTGACAACATGATCTAATGGACCACAAAGCAGCTTTCAAAGAGAAAAAGTAGCAGGAAGTTCTTTCATACCGGGTATTAAAAATAGACTGTACCAGTCCTGGAATGCACACGGCAGTTATGTAATGATTTTTCAGTGACATGCATTAGGAAATATTCTCAGTACATGTTTTTCCTTCCTAACACCCAGTTTGCTCCTCTGAAGTTTGGAAATTCTTCACATGGATGCTTCTAAGAAGTCTAAAATTATAATGTCCATTTGAATAACCCATCAATTAGCCAGCCACATAATGACAACATCTAATGGTACAATTGAAGTATTTGAATTTAATATACCATTTTCATAATGGCACAATATGAAACAGACGATGGAATCCAAGTTTCTTTCCCCCCACAAGTTAGGCCTAATTTATTTCTGGCAATGTAATGATTTTGCACTGGAGACACTAAAAGAGAGAAATCATTTTGGGTACATATCATAAATATTGAGAACACCAGCTCCCTTGGAGCACAGAGAACTCTCCCAAACATTTCAAAAAGGTTTATATGTTATTGGGTACTTTCTATAAATGGAAAGACTAAGGGGAGGCAGAACAGCTCTATCTAGTTTCTACCATGCTGAGGAAACTAAATGGTAAATTATTTTGAAGAATGCCTTCCTCAGACTTTTCCTTAGAGATTTCCCACAGGATCTTTGCAGTATAATTCGAGAAGGTAATGAAGGAGTTGGAAAACAGTTAAAATCTGACTTTTGGGTTTTCAAAGTTGTATTGTTTTCTTGAATTACTGAATGTTCAGAACAATCTGCAACATCCTCTGCCTATAGCAAGAATATCACACAAGGAAGGCAGCATTACTTTCTTGTTTGCCCACAACCTTTTCTGCCTTTTCTGCCTTTTCTGTTAAAAACCACACACCCTCCCACGACCTCTAGCTTTCCATGGCCACCATGAACTTAATCACTAACATTTTTAGTTTCAATTTATATTTCAAACCCAGCAAAATTCCCTAATAGGAAAGCCCACACATCTCTTACCTGTGTCACACACAGTGCCAGTATTTCCTAGATTGCCATGTATCAGGATGTACCCAGAAGCACAATTACAGACATTTTTCATCACCCACTCATGTCAGTGATGGACAATGATAGAAGTATTATGGGAAGTGAAATTTTGTCCAATTTTGGCTCCTACTTGTAAGTTTTTCCCAATTAATGTAGTGGAGATAAAATACCAGGAGATCCTAAATGGTCATTTATGACCATGGTAAAACAGTGAGAGTCTTTTTTAAAGATGAGTAGAACTCTAAGTGTTGGGTCTGGCTTTCCTGAGGTATCTTTAAAATATTTTCAGAGCTAAAACTGCTTTTTGTGGAGCAAGTGAAGCTCCACGCTGTTCTTTTTGAGAACAGAGAAAAACCTGATCAAAGTACAATCAGATAAAACATCTGATTTATTTTCTCTCTTTACTGTTCTGGGGAATGACAGAATTAAAATATCCACGTTTGACATGTGAACAAACTGTACCACATCCCAAATACTTCATTTTGGAAAGACATAAAGAAACAACTTGAGAAAAAGTCAGCATCTTGTAGGGAACCTGTTTGTTTGATAAAGTATTAAGAAACATCTTAATTGGCAGTCTGAAATAAAATGAAAAGGGGCATACTGAATTGTTGTCAAAAATCCATTTTAGAAGAAAAGATATGAAGTGAGCACCAGAGCTGAGATGACAAACACGATTTTATAAGATCAAAGTGTATTTAAGGCCATAAATGAAACAAAACCTGGTTATTAACACATTCATTTGCTCCTAAATGCTGTTATACATATATATTTCTGGGAATCCAGTGCCTAAAAAGTAATTTGTGAATAAGTCAATACTTATTTTTCTGCACTGATACATAGGCAAAGCCCGAGCTGTTTATGAGGGGAGGAACAGGGTTTCATGCATAGTATTCAGCAGTGCTCCCACTTACAGGAAGAGTCATCATCCAGCCTGATTAGTTTACAGGAACTGAAGCAAACAACATTCTGTGTTTTCTTACATATTTTATGACCATTTTCATATAAGCAAAAATCAGACTTTGTCCTTGTTAAGGAAAATTTAGAGCAAATAGAGAATTACAGCCTCTTGTTTAATCTATCTCTTCTGCAGGCTTGGCTTCACTCAGTCACTTGCGACTATTTCTGAGTTTTATTTGATATATTAACTTATTTTTCTATGAGATTTGCTGCCACTTAATGTGATAGTCAAGGTCAACACTGCAAATGTGTTTGTAAATGAAAGTTTCTGGTTTGGCTGAATTTAAAATCTCAAGTGTTTTCTGTCCCCAAACAAACATGGGAGGCCTCATATTTGCATATTCAGAGGGAAATTTATTTCCCCCCCAAGTTTGTATTAATTTTCTTGCAATTTCTCTTTTTTTCACAAACCTTTATTCTCTCAATTAAAGTTGCTGATGTGTCTAAATTAAAAAGTCCTATTATTATATGCATAAATGGGGCAAATCTGAGTTCACCTCTGAAACCCAGAGCAAAGCTCTGCCACACCACATTTTCATCTGCTTTCCAGAAAGGCAGGGATTATCCTGTAGCACTGAAGCTCTGCTTTCATGGTGGGAAGGAATTCTGGATTTTACACTGTTTGCTGGCTGTGCACAACAGAAGAATAGACAATACCATCTGAGCTTGGGACAATTAACAGGATGTCTTTAGAATATTTTTATTACGTTAATCTTTTCTTTCGCTTGAGCCAGCATTCCCCTTGAGAGGAAGAGAAATGATGCTGAGACAACTTACTATTGCAAATTAATTGTATGGTCCATTTCCCAAGCATTTAATTTGGCCTCAGCAACCTGTTTAACTCAAATGAGTTGTCAAAAAGTGACACAAAAGAGAGGCCAAGTTCTTTAGAGGTGGCCAATAATTTTAAAGGATGAAGGGAAATGGCTGGCATTATTGCTTTTGTCCAAGTAAATCCTCTTCTAAACAGGGTAAGGGGAAAATCAAGTGATTTGGCCTCACCAAAATTCATGCTACTGGAGACCTTTTGGAAGTGTTGATTGAAGACAAACTGGATTCAAACAGAAAATAGCAAAAATATATGAAACATAAAGAAAAAAAGTGTAGTGTTTCTCACTTCTCATAACAGATAAATCTGAAAATTAGGATGTAAGTGTGGGATAGGATTTGGGATAGATGGACCTGCTCTAACCTGAGTCACTTACATGCAAGGCAGGTCTCTCTACCTGCATGAGTGAAGAGGTCAACACATGAGATCTCTTCTGCTTCAAAGTCAACAAGGTCTGATCTATCTTTTACACCATGGCTTGTGTTTTCATTTTTACCCCTGGTATTCTAGAAGTATTTCCATGTGTAGTCCTTGCCTGAGTCCACTCTTGGTACGTGGACCTCTGTGATTAAGCCATCCTGGATTCCTTAACCCATGGCCCCCAGCTTTCCCAGCCTTCTGCCTGGGTGCTTCTCTCACAGCTGTATGGATTTCAGCTTTTCAAAGTACAGTTTGATTCATTCTCTCAACACAGGAACTTATCTTCAGCATAAATATTTTTGGAACCACAAAGGTATAATTTTATAGTTAAATAATCACATTTTCCTGGGAAAACTTAGAGGCAGTGGGTAATGCAGATTAGGATTTGGCACTTTGTCAGACACTCAAGGAATCTCTCCCTGAGTAAACTGTTTCACTGGAAATATTTATTGTTCAGGAAGCAACACTTAAAACTTTCTTTTCCATAGAAGAAGGTGGTCTATCATGTCAAAGAAGACTTCCACCAGCTTGATCACTCTCTATCATGATGTATCCCTCTTCCATGAAGCAGATATAATATAACCAAATACTTCTGATAAGGAATTACTCTTTGAGACTAGGACATAGATACTTCAGTTATAGGGAGTAGAAGACTAATAGACATGAATAAAAACTTGGAATGGATGAAATACTCATAATGGTGCATTTTGAGGATAACCAGTTCCCTTTTTGTTTGCGTGTCCTAGAGATGACTTCTTTTCAGATAATTACTTTTCATAAATTTAGATTCCAGAGAAGTATGATTCACAGAAGTGCAGGGATTCCTTTTACTAAGCTGACCTTGAAGAACAGATCTGTTTCGTTCTGTGCTCAGTCTCTTCTTTCCTGCCTCCTCTTATCACTTTGGAGCAGGCAGAACCATCAGTGATGTTCCCTCTGCAAGCTCCGTGCTCCTGCCAGCTCCACTGCCCTGCAGATGGTGGCCAGGAGCAAAGCTCTTTGCAGGGTCTGGGCACAAACTTCTTACAAATGTTACTCAAAAACCCTAATCTGATTCTTGGTAGCAGATATCCATTCATTTATTAAGAACAAACACAGCAGACAACTAATGCTGCACTTTTTCTGTTATTCAAACCTGCTGCTAACAATGAGGAAGATGATGTCATTCCCTGGATGTGACAAAGGACTAATATTATATGCAGTAAAAACAATGAGTCAACAGTTTCTATTCCCTTGAGGTCAAACCATTCAGCAGTTTTGAAAGTAGACTGTTCTTTTTTGTGTACAGAGCTTGTTGTCTGTTAACACAAAACGCGTAAAATCAAGATATAAATTGAAAAAAAGATTTTTGTACTTTCAAGGGGAATTTTTCAAACTGAAAGTCAAATTGAAATATCTTACAACACAAACCAACAGATAATTTTTTCCCCACATACACTAATCATAATATTGCAAAAGTCTTCTCATTTTTAGGTCAAAGATACATTATCCATGTTCAGTAATTATTTGTATGATCCTGAGAGGCACTTTGCAGTTCCCAGTAACAGGAGTATGAACTGTCAGTATTAATGCATAACTAAATAAAATGAATTTTTGTGGAGATATTTTGTAATGGCCTGAAAGATAAGAAAGACCTTTAACATGAAAATGTGTTCTGACAGGCAACTGAAGGAAAGGAGTCTAACAATGAAAATTTCCCAGATTTTCTGCAATAGATGAGGAATTGACCAAATCCTGGCCACCTCTAACCACAGCTGCACGTGGCTCAGGCTAGTGCAAGAAATGTTGTGTTCATACAGATCCTTCCTTCAGCAACCCTCAAACCTTCGTGGAGGATTATTATCCTGCTCATACAGACTGTGAGAAGTGACAGCTCAAGGTTGTTTAAAAGTCAGGAGAGTTTGGAAGGGAACTCAGATTTCTCAATCCCTGTCCAGCACTCTGCCCACTGGGCTCCAATGCCTCGCTGAGGATCTGCCTGATAAAGCTCCTCTTCCAAACTGGACAGAATTTAACAATTTTGAGGAGTTTCAATTCATAATATTGTTGCTTATAATAATTTTATTTGGTGGGAAAGTAGACTTGCCTAATTCCATGAGTTTAAGTGCCAGGGAATCTTAGGCCAGCTTCAGTCTCCATTCCTGTTATCCTTGCAGACCAAATCTAGAGACAGGATAGCAAACTGGATTATATCTAGACGGGCTTCTAAGTAGGAAGAAATATCATTTTGCCTGCATTGACCCTATCTGACCATGTTTTAGATTAAAATGAGCCTTAGAGTGGAATAAATAATATCCATCATCCTGACAATTAATTGAAATGAAATCTTAGACTCTGAATCCCAAGGAATTTCTTCTGGCATGCTGTCAAAGTGCTGGATAAAGTCTTGTAAGCTTATGCTGACCACTTTAGTATGTCACCTAAAATAACTGCAAATGTCTTCAGGCATAGTTTGTCCAGTAGATCCCAGGCCCAAGTGATTACTTACCCAAAATGTGGAGGAGTCCATCTGGCAGCCCAGCTGGTCAGTGTCCTGAGAGATTTGTTGGAGAAGTGAATGGAGAAGGCATAGCTCAGTCTGATCTTTAAACTCTCTGTCTTCTGATGCTTAAGGAACTCTTACCTTTTCAAGTATTTAATAGAATATTTAAACCAAATATCCAAAGACCTAAAGACATCTCAGTTGTTTTGGGTGGTCTGTTACACTGCTCAAGTGAGACCAGAAAACTTGTTAGAGCACTTCAATTGAAACACAGACATTTCCACTAACAATTGCTCTTATAAAAATCAGACAGATTTCTGTCAAGGCAAAATAAAGAGACTAAAGCAACTTACAGAATTTCCTCTGGATGTCTCAAGTTAATTGCAAATCCTGTGGCCAGGTATTTTCATTTCCATAGTCACAATTAAAGGCACAGTGATTCTGATGTCACATAAGAAGGATGAAATACATTTCCCATATGAAGTTAAGAGTCTCCTTTTCAAATTGTGTGCTATTTTTGCAGCCAACATGTCTTACTGCCTAATGAAAGCCAAAACCTGAATGTACTGCAGGAAGATTCACACACATTGCAGCCATGTAGGTGTGCTGTTTGATTCCAGTGACACACAAAAATATAAATATATTTGATTAAAGTTATTACTGTCTATTTAATAAGTAGACTTATGAACTACAAATAAAAAATAGAGGCTCATATCCTAGTGTGTCCCAAGAAAGGATCTTCACCCGATCTTTGTTTTTACAGCTCTCATCCCAGCAATCAACTGTGAAAACTTGCATAAGTACTCTCATTATGACTGAAGCTACTCCTTTTTAAACAGGGTATTACAAGTTAAAACTGGGGACAGTGACTCCTATTCAGGAAAATAGTGAAGATCTTAATTAAAATGAAACATATCTTAGCATTACTTTGTAAATTAAATCTTACTTAAGCAGGCGACACTTCCAAAAAAGACTGCAATGAGGCTACCCCATTGCAAAGGCATCAGCAGGATTATAATTTCTAATTTTTCTAAGTATGACATCTGGAAAAACTATTCTTCTGTTCAATGTTAGTTAGACTGTCTGCACAAAAATTTCAGACCAGTAGCATTTCAAATTTATAAAGGAAAATGTATTTTTAATATTAAATAATATAGACAGAAAACAAAAGTTTTTAATGAAAAACTGTGAAACAAATCATTAGGCTTTATGTATGTGCTTGTCACATCTTATTAGATGTTTTTATTAGATCTGTTTTATTATTAGATCTGTTAGTAGGTCAGTCCTTTATTATATGTTGCAGTGTCTGATTAGAACCTCACCCATAACTATCATTTCAACAATCAATGTATACAGTATAGCATCTGTATAGCATTGTATTATCGACCTGCAACACTATTACAAATATGAATATAGATTTAGCTATGGTCCAGGGGTCGATATTTTTGATGTATTAATTTGTTTCACAGTTCTATTGTTACTTTTCTCATCTTTCAAGGCAGGCAAGAATGTTTCATAATATTTAAAAAAACCCATTTAGCTGGAAGGCCTTTCTAGAGAACAAAATCTCTGTCTTATTTTCTCTTCCCTGGTAATTTTCTATTATTGGAGGAACAAGAAGGAAACTTAATACCAATTTTAATCTATTTTCCCTGGCAAAACAAAGTAAGAAATAGGCACAGCATGCACAATGTTACCTGTGTTCTGTCAATTTGTGTTGTCTGTGGAGAACAGGTTGGCACACAAAATTTAAAATGGTTATTGCATCCCTCTTCTGAACAGATCCATGTCCCCCCTCCAGGAGGGAACTTGGGTGAGCCCTGGCTTGATCAGTGATTTCCCTGGGTGCACAGAAAGGTCTGAAGCCTACACTGCTAAAGAGAAATGGGCAGAGAGGCTCCAAGAGGGGCCCTGACACACACTGCCTGCAGCTGCAGAGCTGAGGGTCAACCCACATCCCACATCCTGGGAGCAGCAGCAGGAACAGATTCCTCATTCTGCACCAAGGCTGGAGGCAATGTGTTCCTGAGCAAGGCTGGTTTGGGGATGTAGGATGGAGAACAGATCTGTTCCTGAATCCTGAAGTTAGACAACTTCATAGAGATGAAATGCATAGAGAAACTTCTAAGTATGGTGGGTGGGCTTTCTTATTCAGCTGAAGAAATAGGGCAAGATTTTACCTGGGATTATTTAGTTACTTGCAGAATACATAATCTGCCCTATCAGTTAGATGGAATTATTGCCCACTCTCAGCAACCTTCATAGCTAGAATGGTATTACTCATTCTCCTTAACAGAAACCTAGCACTGTGGTTTTGGTGGCACACTGAAAACTTATTTTGGTCTTTCTTGTGTTTCAGATGGCAATGCGTTGTCTCCTTCCTGATCTTGGATTACAGTCCATACTGAAAAAAAATCAAGCCAACAAATTAAAGTGATTAAGAGCAAAAGTTTAAGTGGATTTATTTGTAAATGCTGGTTGTGGCCTTCCCATAATGAGTCAGCTTTTTCCCTAAAAGTCATGCTAAGTACTAATTAGCAAATTACCTATTTTCACTTGCAAACGCTGTATTACATACGAGAATAAAATATTGCTTTTTAAACAGGAGTGGATGTTATCACTTCAAATGTGCTTATATGTACTTCCTGTGCTTAGATCCAGCCCAGCAATAACAATACCACAATTACCAGCATGTATAATCTATAATGTGGCCCTGTGTAAATCAAGCCCCCGCCGAGCACGTCGCACACATCCTGCAGGATACCACTGCCACTCTCAATTGTTTCCGGTGAGCGCCCTGCATCTGCAGGAGCATTTCTGAGCCTGCTGACTCCAAACTCACAGCACTGCAAGTTACCTCCTCCCAGTGAGATTCAGGCACAGAGCTGAAGCAGGTTTTGTTCATGATTGCCTAAATGGGAAAGCAGAAAATCAGGCTTAGGGGGGAAAACAGACTTGAGCTTTTAAAAATGCTCATGGGATTTCCAATAAAAGCACAAAATTGTTGCAAGGGAGAGTGTTCAGGATTTTAATTCAGTTGTTAAATTACTAAAATAATGCATACCTGGAGTTTTCACACTATGGAGACTTAGATGTATGATCTTAGATACTCATTCCCTCCCTTTAGAGGAGAGCATTGTTTTTTCTCTGTACAAAGTATCTGAAAAATAAACATTTTTGAATGCAACTTTGCAAAGTCAAAGAAAAAGCAAAATCCAAACTAAACCAGAAACATGTCAGTTTAATTGCAAGACATATTGCAGCCATGCACTCAGAACAATCTTACAGGAATACTCTGACAATGTCATTGTCATGATTCAGTTAGTTCAACCTAACTCAGCACACTGACTCAGAAATTAAATCTACTTGACCTGTTCATGACTTCATATTTTTAGTTAGTTCTCAGATTAGATAATGACTTTTCCAAAGAGGTGTTGAAATCAATACAAAGCTTCAAAATACTGTAAACCACTTTAAAATATAATTTATAGATATCCTTTAAAAAAAAATAGTTGGCCATTGTGTTATTTGACAACTTTTAGAATTGGACTCAATAAGCTTCTAACTCTCATTCTACTTTATAACTGGGGAACAAACCATCTTTCCTGGGTATCCCTAATTTCCATGGAGTCTCTTACAAACCAGAATTTTAGTATGTTTTACATAAATAATAATGTAGCAATTTAGAGGAAACATATTATGCAAACCCTGTTGTTTTTCTCTTTCTGATGCAGCCTACCAAAGAGAGATTCTAGTTGGAGGCAAGTCAATGCACTGCTCGTCTGAATGGTATTTTAAAGTATCCCTTTTTCTTGCTGCTTTTGGTACAAAATTATGTAATGAATAAATGATTCAAACTTAATTTGCCTGCTGCAGAAGCTGACAGGGAGTATTTCTTGTGCTGGCATGCATACCTGGATTGCAGAAGGCACACAGGGGAGCAGAGCATGGGTGCAAGAAGCACCACGTGGCCAAGGGTAGCTGAAGAACTGACACACACCTTCTGAGGGGAATGGCCAAGTCCTGCTGCACTTCAGCTCTTCTGGGACATACAAGCCAGTGCAGTCATCCAGATCCATACAGACAACTTTTTCCTGGAAGTTTCATTGTCCTTGCTGTACTAGACAATACACTTGACATCTTACATCCCCTTGTACTTTCTCTAGCCTGGTCTTTTCTAGAAAGTTGCTTCTCAACTTGAGCAGGTCCCTCTGTAAGCACTTCACACCCCTTTGGAATTAACAGTCAGCTGTAGATTAGTATAGGACAGGGAGCCTGGCTATCCCTGGCTCTAGAAAAAACTCAGGAAATTAGGGTCTAATGTGCCATAGCCACTCTAGGGTAAGTGGAAGCTGTATTGTCTGAAGTTGTGGATGAACTGTTCTGCTATCTGTCAGGATTCAGGCTGATTCCTGCTGAAGTGACCCAGACAAAAACCTGACACATGCCAGCGTTGGCCCAGGTAGCCCTGCTAGGAAATACACAGCTCTTCATCAGCCTGGCTGCTAAACCCTGAGCTGCCTCTTGATTTTTGTACAGGATCTGGGACAGTCACAGGCATGTGGATGTTGCCCTCGCTCAGCAGACAGACCCACCTCTGCTCATAAAAGTGGTTTAAAAAAAGAGCTCGCAAACCTGTGATACTGGGCTTATGAAATAATTATTAATTCTTTAATGATGCAGATACTTTAGTCAGTTACTAAAAGCAGATGGAATTGCCAGATTACTTTTGCTTTATTTGTTGCAAACTTCTTAGCTGTGGCACCACCTTGTGGACGTTACTAAGCAGAGTGAGAACTCGACTGGTGGCGACAAAAGCAAATAAACCAGGCATTCTGAAAAAACCAGCTATGGTCACACATGGTTTGCTAAAGGAGAGTAAAATACCTACATTTTAAAAAACTATTCCTCAAAATTCACCTAGGAAATAAAATGTATAATAAATATCGTCATTAGGGTGCTCAGTTGTCTTCGCAGCTTTTACCAACTCTTGCGCTTGTCAGCCAGGAGGAGAGGCAGCCTTCAAAACTACTTTTGTTCCTTCTCAGTTGACTAAGTAGCAGCATCCAAATCCCAGTTCTGTTCTTGCTGCACATGCAGACAAGAATTTTACACCTATCCTAAGCAATAAGACTAGCAAAGTCAAAATCATAATATGGAACACATGGAGAAAACCTTGGGTCCTGGTGTCCAAGCTAGGCCAAAAGAAAAACAATCTCTGACAAAGATAAACTGATGGATCTTTTAAATGGTTGCTGAAACACAAGCCAAACAAAAATAAATTTAAATTCCACTCTCTTGGCCATTAGATTCTCAGAACCTTCTGCAGCTGAGGTAACAGGGTGGTCCTGTTATGAACTCTCTTATCTGCTCTACAGGCAAAGCAGGAAAGCACAGGAGAGCCAGGATTTGTAACACAGGATCCTCAAGTTGAGTGCAGCACACATTCACTCTGGGTGTGTCTGAGTGAACTTGGGGAGAATGGAATAAAACATTGAATTGCATTTTCTATTTCTCTCCCTTCAGTAACATACAACCTGGCACGGGCACCAGCATAAAGTGCAGGAGGAGACAAAGACTTGGACCAATCTCAGACTTGCTAAAATGAAATACTGAGCACTGCAGCCAGGGAAACCAACTCATCTCCAGTGGAGCTCATTCCTCACCCTAGAACAGACACTACTCTTGTTGCTGCTGGAGTCCTTCCTCTGCAAACAGCAGCATCATACCTGTTTTATGCAAGAATGGAGAGTAAAATGTCATATTTTTCTTTTCTTTATTATAAAATTAAAATATCTTTTAAAATATGACAATGACAGCACTACATTTACAATTCAGACATTTTAAAAAATGTTTTTTTGGAAATGCATTCTTATTTCCTCTGTTCCTCATCTCAGAAAGATGAAAGAGTTTATGCTGGTAATTTTTTTCCTTTGGCATATTCATACAGTAAGCATTACAGTTATTTTATTTTTTTATGCTTGGAAATTCCATAGTATAAGTGCAGTATTTTGAAAAAAAATATATATAGGGCTTTCAAACTCTTAGTGATTATTCTCAGAGATCAACTACTGTTTTCAATTTAACTTAAATATTTGTTTTGGAAAAAATAAGGCATTGGCTACCCCTTACTCATGCTGAGTGCAGAGATTCTCCTTCTCCTTAGGCACCATTAATGTAATTTTGTTCCCCGTTGCAATTAGTTGCATAATGCAGCCTCATTAATGTCCCTGGATGTATCTGCATGGGAGTTTTCATCCACAAAATTGCAGGAGCAGTTACTGTAAACATGGGGTGAGTGACACAGAAAAGACTGAACCAAGCTTTTTCTTATACAGAACTCAGTTTTAAAAAATACCTTATTTCCTATTTTTTTGAGCATGTGAAAATGTCATCACATGTGTCCATCACATTCAGCTTATTTGCTTTCAGAAAAGATGCTAATAACCAGTGAGGCAAAAATAACCATAAATCTCCAAAATGGTATTTTTTCCACAGACTTGGAACTCCCTTGATTATTTTAATTATCTCCTTCCCAAAAGCCAACAAAGTAGCATGGCACTAGATTAAAATAATTTTCTTTGTGTTTCTGCTAGAGCTGATTTCTTGCTGAATTAGCCTATCAACTCCAAAACCAGTTTCCACAGCATCAGTGACCTTATGTCACTTTATCTATTACAGCAGCAAGAGAGAAATGGTTTCAGAGGGCTGTAACAGTTTAAAATTATTCAGTATAAATCCACTGGTACATGCAGGAGACAAAACCCTGAAATTATGTTGCTAATCTGTATGGCCTAAAGTCAGATTTCTGAATTTTTAAAAGCTGTACCAACTGACACAGAGCTGTGGTGGGTACTAGCAGAAAATGGGATGGAACAGGCAGAAATCTGTTCAGGCTGGAAAATCCTTGGGAGAGAGGATGAATGAGAAAGCAGCAGCACACCCAGGATGAGATCACGGGGGACACAGGCCTCTGTGGGAACAAAGGGGGTTCCTACCACAGGAAGAAGTGGAGAAAGGGATCAAATCCCACACATGAACATTTCAGGGGGTCCTTTAATAAGAAGAGAATTTTTAAGTGGAAATTCAGTAAGTCTGCAAAAAAGGATGGATAAACCCAGACTCCTCAAGCCCAAATGGAGAGCCAGTTTGGTCTACATAAAAACTAAGTGCATGACTCTCTAGCTATCAAAAGCAAGGTAATATTATTATGTTATTTAATACTTTGTACAAGGAATGAAGGTTGCATAAGCCTCTATGCTTATTGGACATTAGATTTGATTTCCTGTATTACTGAGAAATGGGTGACTTGGAGCTCAGCCAGGCTTGGATAGGTATAATAGGTTACACATTTATAAAGGAAATCAGTACAAGTAGGAACTGCTGCTAGAGGTGTCAATTTAAAGTAATACTCTCCCCACCAAAAAGTCCATCCTACACAGGATAGAGGAGATTGAATCAGAGGTGTGCTGTAAAAGCTTTAACTCAGGGGGAAGACAGCAACCAGTGAGTAAGTACATTTGACCTTCATGTGTTATTTTTGTCTGAAATCTTAATTTTGTGGTTTCACAATGGGCTCATCCCTAACAAAATCTGATGTCCTCTAATAATTGCCACAGGTGTTATTTATACATTTATGCCTTGGTCTGTCAGACCTAATGTGATTCCATATATTGATAATAAAGACACAGGTTATTTACATATTGTTTCACTTGGTGAAGTGTAAAACCAAAACGAAATAAAATGCTTTATAATCTATTTATTTCTTAATTACTTGTGCAATGTTGCTCAATTTCTTGTTTTCCAGTGTGCTTTCCTTTTTCCTTAGAGGCAAAATAAATGACACAGAATTTTCAAAAGAAGGAGGATCTGGGAATTCTCACCACTGCAAGTTAGCTCCTTGGCATTTTCATCGAGAAAAAACACAGGTGAATCTTCCTACCACTACTCAGCTTATTAAAAAGAATATATATATTTTTTCCTTCCAACATAAATTTTTTTGTTAAACTATGAAAGCTCTTTTAGAATTTCATCTCCCTTCTTATTCTGAAGGTACTGTAAGTATAGTTAAAAACTAAGTGCCATAGAATATGCAATGTAATTATATATTTTGATTTTACCTTGCTCAAATTATGATATTCTCAACTCCTTGAGACATATGTGCTTATTACTGAGGTAATAAGACAAAATAGATTGCAATTTGTTAATATCAGTACTAGTAAGGAAAGAAAGTGTGGAACAAACCAGCAAATAAATTCTGCACTGTAAAGCACCAGGTATTAATTTCTAGAGCAAAATATATGTTAAGATTTTACATATTTTACATATGTTTAAGATTTTTAGCAGGATTGAACTAAAATAAGTGTGCTCAGATGGAGTGAAGTTGTTACCATCTGCAGTCCAGCTGAAGGGAGAGAACACTATGGGTATTCAGTGTCATTAAGACCCAAGTAATTTCTATTTTGTATTTTCAAGTGAAATATCACTCTGATGAGACACTCAGAATACTTTGCAGCTCCCATTATGCCTTTTCTGGGCCTCAGCCATCTGGATGAATTTCTAGGGTCACAGCCTTTGCTCTCCTTAGGATTCCTCTGCAGTCGAGTTGCAGCTAAAACGCTGACAAGACCCAAGCAAACTGCCTCAAATACTCCCAGTCTGGAAGCATCTCCAGAGATCACTCAGTCCAAGCCCAGCTCAAAGCTGGATCACCCAGGGCAGGGTGCTCGGGACCTTGCTCTGTTGAGTTTGGAGTTTCCTCAACAACATCAACTTCCAAACCTCCCTGGGCAGCCACAGGACAGATGCTCCCCTTATCCATCCTCACGGCCCTTTCCTGCCTCACTCCAGCATGTCCACATCCTTCCTGCTGTGGGGAGCCCAGAACTGGGCACAGCACTCCCACTGAAGTCTCACCAGGGCTGGGCAAAGGGGAATGATCACCTCCTTTGACTTCCTAGCAAGGGTCTTCCTAATGCAGCCCAGGATGCTGCTGGGCCTCTCTGCCAATAGAGATGTTTACAGATATAACAGAATTTTAAGGACATGATGAGTTATGTATTTCCAGGGTCTGCTCTGTATCAGGGAAATGCAAACTATACTATTTTAATAATACATGTTTTATGTCAGTATCAGGGATTGTATTTATGTCCTCATTACATGATTTCCTAAATAACTGGCCCATTAAAACCAGTTGTTTGGGATGATTACACAGTGCTTTGTGAAAACATCTGTGCACAGATTTCTAAAGGTAACACTGAAAACCTCTAAATGCAGACCAGGGTAGGTTCACAGGAATGAAGGCATCTTGGAAACTGCAATTCTAGGAGATAGGAATTCTCAATTTCATTGTGTTGTTAGTGTTAAGATCTAAAGATAGCAGATTAATTACTATTATGTTTAACTCAGAGATAACCTTTTGTAGCAGTAACATCTAGCTTATAAACTTCCACAGTTTCCAAAAGCGCTCCACACTGTTTCAGAAGCCAAAAATCCAGTTCTCCCTAATGTATTCCTGAAAACCTTCCACTTCCTCTGCAGCTGCCACAGTGTAACTGTGGACAATACACTTATGTATTGACAATACACAAATTTTCTGTGGAAAAAGGTCCATAGACTTTCCAGTGGGTCCTCAGGCAGCCTAAAGCAATGAGATGGTCTATCAGATTTGTTTGTCTTGGCAAGGAAGACAGCAACCTTGTTCTTGAAAAATCTACATTTAGTTCCCCATCTATAAACAATTTTCATCAGTTCTTCCATCTGCAGTATAAGTCTTTGTTTGGCAAACAATTTGCAATGTTTCTTGTTATACATGTCAAATTGTTTCTGTTCTGCATGAGCTATAATGACTTAAAGGACCACAGTTCCATGTGGTGGAAGGAATTTGTTCCCTCTGAATCCAGAGGTACCTTTACTGCCCTGGTTGGTCCATGATTTCTTTGCATTTCTTACAGTCTGTGACTGCAGAAAACAGGAATAAAACTCCTTGCCATAAGTGACATAGCAGTACATCAGCCAACACACAGTCTAGCTAATGTCCTTTTACCTTCTGGAATAGTTTAAAGCAGGATGCAAAATATTCTTCCAAAAATATACAAAGTCCTTTCCATCCACTTTCCTGTAAAGCTATGCCAAAAGCCCTGGGAAAGCCTTTTGACTCCAGCCTACATGCTCAAAAGAAATCTGGGAGACTGGCAAAAAACCCACAATGTAATTAGGACAATGCTGGGACTCAGATTAACATTATGGAAAGCAAACACCTTTCATACCACTCCCAGCTCTCACATATCCATGCTTAAGGGAGATTAAAATTCAGATGCTCGTGAGCAGAGGTCTTTAGGTCTTCCCAAAACAACACTAGGTTGGCCCAGGTGGCCACAACCTGCACAATTTTTCATGGACTGACTTTCAAACTGCCTCATGGCTGCCTCAGTCTGAGAGATGTTGAATATCTTTCTCAGCTTTTTCCAATGCAGACCAGATGTTCTATTGTGATAATTCTCTCATGGGCCTTTTCCATTTTGACTCTCCATCAGCTAGGGATCCAAAGAGACACTACTTGAAAAACAGGAACCATAAAAGAGCCAGGAACTTATAAATTAAAACATAAACATTAATTTGTTTTCCAAAATACAGATGTCTTTTGTCAGTTCAAGCCTTGATCTCTCCACCAGTTAAAGGCAGCAGTTGTTCTGTGGAGGCATGCACTGGAAATTAGCCAACGGGCATTAACTTTTGGTTCTGATTGAACTGAGGAAAATTTGAAACAGAAACACAGAACTAAAGTTGTGATAGCAATTATTGTCTGATAACATTTTAAAATGTTCATGACAATACCAGAAGAAGTGTCCTGCCATAAGGAACTGTAAATTACTGAACCTTTTTGGACAAGGCTCAGGAGAGATTTGGACTGTCCTTCTCCTCACCTGGCTGATATGGCAAAGGGACCAGGATCTGTCCCTGGGGAACTGGATCTGTGGTGGTGACTGGTGCAATGTGGCAGCTCCACACCTCTGGACAAAGGGACTGGGCTGGAAGAGGAAGGGACACAAGACAGAGAAGCTTTAAAAGAACACTTTTATACATTACAAACACAAGTGCTCAAGGTTCAATTGCACACATTTAGTTTTGTATTGACATAAGACATCAAGCCTTGTTTTCAAATGGACACTGAAAATCTGTCTTTTTTAATGCTGTCACTTGATGTATCAGTATTATTACATAATAATTAACATTTAACATTTTTATCTCAATAAAGCTTTGAGAATATTTAAAATAGCAGAAAAACTACAGGCAACCAAAGAAAACATCTATAAAAATGTGCATAATAAAGAGATAAGGATGAAAAGTTACTTTCTTTTTTTAACATGACCTACATGTGAACTAATTCTTTATCTTTAAAAAGTAGCAATTCACAAGTCACACCTCTTCATTCCCTTTGAAATCAATTTTATACACCTACACAATACTTCTGACAGTGGATCACTGCAGGTTTACACTTAAACTTTGAGTTTCCAGTTCTGCTGTATTTTCTTGAAAAGATCTATTAGTATGAGAGATGAATACTACTCAGCAACTTTTAGCAATGAACCCCCTGCAACTGAAAATTTTATTTACCTAAGCAGGGAAGGTACAACAAATTGCTCTTATTCATGTAATCAGTTCCCTTCCTTCTCATATGGGCATAAAAAATTACCTGTAATTTATAATACAATCCAATCCAAGTATCACTGAATGATACCCTTTTCCTTTACTGCTTTTGAGACTTTGCTTTTACCAATAATTACTTTTTCTAGAGTCTTCTGCTCAGAATAAGTTTGTCCTTTATACCAAGACCTGTCCTTCCTCGGTACTACCATGAACTCAGCTGGTGGAGCAGGGATTGAGCAGCCCTTATTCCCTCCCTTGACACTGCTGGAATAAATCCTCGCCTTCCAACACCCTTTTGTGACATCTTCATTTTCTTTTCCTAGGCTACAGCTCCTCTGGATTTCACACCATACTAATATCTCTCTGTACTCCTCTTGCTGAACTGTTCATGCTTTATTATTTAAGCACAGGGAATTCTAAGTAGCTGTTCCCACTTCATCTGCTCTTCCCTTGAGGGGTGAACCAGCATCTGCTGTTCCCTGTCTCCTGAGGAAGAAACAACTTCCACAGAAAGGAGCTGCAAAGATCCTTTTATGGCTTCACTTCACACTAAGAAAGATTTTGATTTTGATTTTTTGCTCTCAGGTAAAAACTGTAGTCCTGTATATTGCTAAAGTTTTAATATTCTCTTCCTTAAGGAAAAGACTGAGGTAAAAATTTGGAATATACATTTTTCTCAAAGGTTTTGCATTGGCTCGGACAATTCATCAAAGATCCCCTTCATAAAAAATGTAAAATTCTATCCCAAAAGAATATGAGAAGCAAAAGGAGTCACGTATTTCTGTGAATTTTTAGTAATATACTGATAATATGTATTTATAGTTATATCTGCTAGCTTATTAAGCAAAGTGACTTTTCCAGATCCATATATGTTACAAATGAGCTGTTTATGAAATTCCCAGATTACAGAATGATGCGAAGCTAATTATTTCAATTCAATACAAAAGAAAGTTATTTTAAACTTAAACTGTGAAGTGGCAGATGTACAATCACTTTTCAAGGTAATTTTAAAATAGCAAAATGCATTCCGGCTGGTATGTCCTAAAAGTGAAGATTTCATCCAGACCACTATTGGTAAGGACTAAGAAATTATTTCCTGGCTGTGCAATGTCCAGATCCTGAGCTTTTGCCTCTATTAATCCCCTTCAGTCAAACATCCACGTGTAGGAATAGCAACCCCTGTCCTGCTCCCATCAAAGGGGCTGCAATGGCACCCTGTTCACATCCAGAACCTTCTTTACTCTTGGCACCCCTTCCAAATAAGCCACTCCAACAAAACTTGCCCTGGATACACCACCTTCGCAGAAAAAAAAGTGGCTACAGTTTCAGTGGGAGGGTTTCAGTTGCAGGCACTTCTGCCAACCTTTCCCTAGATGTCGCCACATTTTCTGGCGCCTTCATCGCAGCCTCAATTACTACGTGGAAAACCATCATGAAGGTTCCTATTTTCTTCATATGGAAGAAACAGAAAACTATTGTAGATTAACCCAATTTCTTCAGAGCAACAAAAAGATGTTCTAATTATACGTATACATTATTTAATAGAATATATCTAATATATCCTACCAATGCCATACTGAAACCTGAAAATAGCTTCTATCACAGGCCTATTTTCACTCTTTTTATCTTCCAAACACTTTTCCTACTAAGTGTGTTGAATCATTGAGTCTGGAGTTGCTTGACCTCTTCCATTACTTTGTGCTGAAGCAATCTCCTTAAGGTTATTTCCAAAGTTTCCAGATTCAGTTTTCATATATACTTTGCTATCCTTTCTCTCTTAATTTTTTCAAACCATGTCCTTCTGCCCTTATATGATTTTGCCATTTAAAGACTCATTTGTACTATCCAAATAGGATAGTACACAGGACACTATTTTGGAAATTCAAGGCAGGATTCAGGCTTGTGACTTAGCTGATTTGGACTTAAAACAGGGTTCTGAGAGCACCATCCTTGTTTCCAACCCCGTGTTAATACCTCTGTGCAATTTACACTTTCTTCCTGTGGAAACAGTCTTTGAAAAGCACATGCTGATTTCTACACATGACTTAAGTTTCTATATTGTCCAGAAATAGGAAGAGTCTCCAGTTTGTTTCAAAAACTACCAAAATATCTTCAGATTTTCTAAGTATTTCAAACTTCAGTTGTGCTGAAGTAGTCATTGATTAGTTGTCCACAAGATGGGGCTTCTACAACAGAGATCTTTATATCCAAATTAAAAATTCTGATGTAAAACCTATGAATGGCAACACAGTTGACAGGAACATGCTTTGAAATTTTGGCACAGGAATGGTCCTCACTGCGTTCCTCATTTCTCATGTAAAAACAACAACTCCTCAGGAAATCAAAACAGCAGCAAGTGATTTTATCTTGTCCTTAACCCTTGCACTGTGCTGGTGTACAGCTTGTGAGCCAGAGGCAAAATGCACCATTGCAATCACCCTGCATCTTACAGAGATTCTGTGCAGTCCCTTATGTCTAAATGAGTGTTTATAGAACAGCACACAGACCAAAACACCAAATGGAGTGCCTGTGGTTTTTGAGACATTTTCTAAGTCAATATGCAACCTTCAGAATTTCTGAAGCAGAGTGCAAGTCCACTGCTAAGATGATAACACCTCCAAAAAACAGTTAAAGTAGCTCCAGAGTGTGCTTTTTACAAAAGGTAACCTTTGTAAACTTACCTGAAAGAGGGAACAGTTTGCTGTTACAAAAATGAACTGTAGACATGCACTTCACAGTAAATGAAAAGAAAAATAATTTATTCTTAGACACAAAAATTTCAAAACATTAAAAACAAAGAATAGACTTACAGTACTTCTAGCTGTCTTGTTTCACTGTGGTGTTTGTTTAAACAGTATGTTCTGCTAAAATAAAAGGCCTCTCTCCTCTTTTGCCATGTAAGTAAACAAGCAAGATTTTCATGTCTTATAGGAATCTCCACACAACCAAAATAAGAACAGGCTAAGGAATTGTACAATTACCTTCTTGTATTCCTTTTCATACCCTTAGAGGCTTAATTGATGATAATTTCTGTTTTCTGCATGTCGTTTTCTAGAGTTTTTTTTCAGGAAACACAATAGTGTTTGAGCACGCAAAAGCAAATATTGGTACAAATTTCCAGCCTGTCCCTCCAAGAGGAGATTGTACAAACACAGACTAATCAAAAAGTAAAACTGAATGTTAAGAAGAAACATTTCTGGCCAGAAGATAAAGTGAATTTCCCAAGGGCAGTCATTCACATCCACCTCATACTTTTAGTACAGAATCTTCACTGGTTCCTTCTCACATTCCTTCTGTTCAGTCTCCAGCAACTCGTCTGCTGCAATTCAGCCAGCTAAGCTGTCACAGACCAGAGTTTCAACAGGAAAAGTAAAATAGTACCCTTCAGAATAATCATCTGGAGAAGCATAAAATAAGAAAATCTGACTAGGCAGGAATTACACAGAGAAGGATAGGGAGTGACAGGAGCTACAAACTGCAGGCAATGATGTGTTAGGAAATGGGAAGGGCACTAAATGTGATCAATGGCATTTGTGCACACACTAAATAATATTCTCTTTATTGAATGCTGAGGTTTTAACTGGATTGCTCTGGGCAGCTTGGGGTGCCATTCTTACTGGAAAAGTGAACCAAAGAAGGAGGCTGCAGGACAGTGAAACATCTCAGAGATTTACAAATCATGATCCATAAGGAAAAACTGAAACAAAGCATTGGAACGGTTTTCAGATATCTAAAATTGCTTTAACAATACAAACAGAACACATAATAAAGAATTTGACTTATAGCAATCTTAGGAAATTTTTTGAAGCAGGAAGGGATTAGAACACAGTACCTGTAGCCATCATTCAGTATTCAGGAAAAGTTTCAACAGTTTTCTCTCAAGGAATGACAAAGACAAAGGTGATCTTGGACTTGGGCAGAATGTCTGATAGGTCACACTCCCTAAGTTCTCATGAATGTATTCAAGTGTCATTTTATACTCTGTTATTGCTGAAGACCTACAGTTACCTACAGGAAGAAAAGAGAGATTTTAGGCTACAGGAAGAATGATGAAAATCAGAAAAACAGGAAGAATGTGAAGAAGGTAAACAAGAGGTGTGTTAAATTTTGCATCAGAATGCATATTTAACTAGAACCATCAATTAATTCCTCAACTCTGTTTCAAATAATTACAAGCATTTTGGATACTACCTTACTGCTGCAAAGAACTGGAGGAACAAAAAGTCTAACAAACTGGCTACTGGTGAACTGTGAATAAAGTTCACTCCTTGCAAATTCAGGAAATACTTGAACACAGCAAAAAGTGAAGCTTCAATTAAAATTTAAAATTAAAATTGAAAACATAGATTTCTGTGTATTGACTAACCACCACTTGTTTTAAGCCAGCCCAATCCTTGTGTCCCAAAGCCATGTCAGCATGTCATACTCTGCTCAAACACACCAGCTTTCCTGCAGGAACTGTCATAACCTAGCATTCTGCAATTGGGAATGTCCCCACCAATTCTACTCAGACAAATTTTTACCTACTGACATCTTTTCTTACTGGCATTTTCTGACGATATAAGGAAGAGTGAGAATCAAAATAACACAGCAGTAAAACATCTGCCGTAAATCACCTGAGAGAAACAAAATACCATAAACCAGCCAGGAACCTTTTGGGGTTATCTCCATATAATCTACTGCAACTAAAACCATCCCTGAGACATGTGACCTAATCTGCCTTTCAAAGCCTTCAGCAAATGAAATTCCCAGATAATCATTTCAGTGCCAAACTACTTTGAAATAGTTTCCTAATGTCTACTTTAAATCTCCAAGTCCATCACCTCTTGCCCTAGACCTACTGAACATAGAGAAAAACTTATTCCTTCTCTCCACAGAGAAACATTTTACATTTTGAAAGGCCATTACCATTTTTCCCAACACCTTCCTTTTCCTCAGACTAAATAACCCCAATTCTTTCACCCTTTCCCCTTAGATCATAGTTTATAGGTCTCTGATCATTCTTGAAGTTGAGACTGTGGCAACATGTGGTACAAGGACTAAAAGGAAAATTGATTCCCACACAAAATTCACCAGGAAGCTGGGTGACAGAGGATTTGTTTGAAGAGGTTACTTTTGTATGATGACTGTCTGCTTTGTTGCTTGGGTGTTTTAGTGCCAAAATACATGTTCTTCCTGTTCTTTGTGGCTCACAGTGCTGGTGCTCCAGTGCACAGAATAAGCAGGTATTACACTCCTCGCTGGAAAAACATTTTGGACCTGGGGAAAACCATTATTGTGGAAGACAAGTTATTCTTGCCAGTAATGGAATACTTCTCCTTAGAAAGATAGTATCTTTGGGATAAATTGACATAAGTGGCATATTTGTGATATTGGGATAATTTAGGCAGAAGTTTAAGTAATTTCTAGAAACATGAGTAAAATCCTGCATCACAAAGTACATTTCAGGGAAATATATTAGTTCCATAATTGCTTTCTAGTGCTGCATTCACTCTGTCTCAGAAAGCAATATGCAGTTGTAATGTACACTGAGAAACGTCTACGGTTCAGCTAAAATCAACAAAACTAAAAATAATCATGTGCATTTTAGAAGATGCCATGTTCTTTATAACCAGATAAATTAATTCCACCATTCCCATAATCAGATTCACATACATAATAGAAGAATGTAATTTACTTCCATTCTCCAGAGGTATACAAAATCTTTTTTTTTTTTTTCCTTCCTTCCAGAAAAAGGTTTTAAAATTGCATTGTGTTCTATTCACCAACATTACCCAGGCAAACAGAGTTATCTCTGAACCTCTGGGTACCATGGCATGGAAAGATTGCACTCAGAAGTCAACTGGGCTTCTGTGTATGAATTGGGAAAACAATCTTATCCAAAAGAAAGATAAGGCATAATGAGAGAGGATAAGTGCTGGGAAAATAAGCTTCATGGAAGAAAAGGAAGTGAAAAAACTTTTCCATGCTGAGGACAGAAAAGGTCTTTCAAAAACTTTTGTTAAGCATGACATATTAAACATATCCAAAATGTTGTCCAACAATAACATGAGCATGGATCATGCAAAATGGTGTTATCAAAGGGTCTTTCATCTAAAAATTAGGCAATTAATGATGTCAGTTTTGCAGAGGAACTCTTAACAAGAAGGACTTTTTATGTCCTAAGTGGATTTTAGATTTTTAACTCCAGAGGAAATGGATTTTTCAATAAAATAGTTCATCATCTCTGGCTACCTCCTATGAGCCTCAAGAATACATCAATACGTCACTTGCCTTCCCTCATATCAAAAGCCTGTAAAATAAAACATAAACTTTGTCTGCATAGTTTGAAGTTCTTTTTCTTGAATTTCCATTCTGTTTTGAAAGATAAGACTTCACTCAGAAGATCCCAGCTGCCAGAATGTGGTGAGGGTAGGCCCATGTATGACGTATTGAGGGGTACCAGAACATGAATTCACTGTACACTGGCAAACTTCACAGCATCCCTATTTCCATTCTGACAACAGATTACAGGCAACTGTTTAAATGTCTACAGGTGAGAAAAAGTTTCATTGACTTTGCCAGTTCTGTATTGATATTAGTCTGACACAAATTTTTGTATTTGCATTATCTTTTCTATCTGTAGTATCTGTGCGGCCCTAAACCACAACATGAATCTTTCTTCTTCTATAGGAGCAGAAAATCCACTCTGACTATTACTTGTTCCCCAAACTAAGTAGAGGAAGTAAAAACCAGAGAGAACTGAAGAAATCAGTTAAACTGCCCTATGGTTTGCTAAAATAAAGTAAGCATACTCATAAATCACATCCTCTGAGGACCCATCCCTCTGCTTCCTTGTCCCCAACCCGTAAAAAGTGTGGTACCAAAAGGAGTAGGCTCACAGCTACATCTCAGCATACGCAGGGATATTAAAAGACACCTGTGAACACAAAAATTTTTCCATTTTCCATCCCCTGGACCTTTGTACAACTTTTGAGCCACTGGTGCAAAGCCATTATTAATGACCTATCTGACATAACAGGAGTGAGTGGCCAGGAAAAGCAGTGTCTTCAACCACCCCAACTTCAAAGAATCCAGGCATGACTGGCAGTAGCTCTTCCCCCTTCAGAGCTCTCACAGGTGCAGTCTGTCTTGTTGCAAGGCCAAACATGAACCTCTGCTTCCTCTTTGGTCTCCGTGAGTCCACCATGAAAAGCAGATCTCTTCTGGCACTTGATAAGTCTGCATTTTTTAAAACATGCCTAGACTTGGAGCATCCTGTACCTGCTAAGGGGAAAGTTTTAACTGGGCTTAGCAGCTATTCCTTCTGGAGATCTGCCTTGAGGTAAATAAATGCAACATCTATACCATGAGACGCAGAGGAAATCCCACCTATGTCCTGACTGCATATCAGGATGACACCAATTTGCACTCTGGTTTCCAAAGAAAGGCTTTTCTTTGGCACACCAGCCAGTAGGGAGGCACCACAGGTTTCCATAGGACCTCCTCACTGTAAAGGACCACAACTGCGATCACAGCCTCACACCAAGGCACAGAGTGACACAGTGGTTTTCACTGAACTACATCAGTGACACAGCCTGAGCCTTACAGAGAAAACAAAACATGAGATAACAGCTGAATAAATAAGTCTTTCGAGTTGCCCATAATCTCATTCCCAATGGTGCCACTGCAGAACTGAAAATACCAGTGACAACGCTGGAGTTTCATCACCAGGTTCTCACAACAGACAGCTCTGACATTGCCTTAACCTTGAAAGCATGACTGGGTGAGGCAGTGGTTCACTGGATCCCCTCCAACAACTGCTTGCCTAATTCTATTAAACCAAGCCAACAGACTCATAGGATAAACACCCAAATGAGCAAGCCATGTACAACAGTCATTATTTACAACACACCACTGCAAAGCCTCTCTATCTTCAACACTTACAATCCTGCTCCATTTTTAGTTTCAGTTTCCTTGAAAAGCCTGAAACCACGTTAGAACACCATAAATGGCAGCAATCACTGACTTTTCACCAGGGTTGTTTAACTTACCCACTGATAAGCAGCAAAGCAAACCACCCTAAACAGTAATAAAATGGAATCTCCAAGAGTGAACTCGTAAGGATAATCAACAAAAAGTCTGATCCCAGACTGAGGTCCACCAGCAAAGGTTGTGAAGCCAAATACGTCACTGTGAACAACAGATCTGTGGATACTCTGACCCAGGATGGGAGCTCGGGTGCAAAGCAGGCCCAAGCTGCATCAGCAAAGAACTTGGTGATAAGCAGCAGCCACGCTGTACTGCTTTACAGACTGGACTTTGCAGCTGCTCTCATCTGCACCGCATTTACTTCACTTTAAAAAGTACACTTTAAAAATTGGATTTTAAAGTATTTTCCATGGTGTGAATCTGAAGGCCAAGGATGCGTTTTGAGGAACCAAAGAAGACTAATAGGGCCATCATATATTCCCCTCTGTGTGGGTCAGTGCTGGCACGCTAACACAGTGACACAGGGGCATTCACTGTCCTCAAATCTGCATTATCAGTACTTACCTATACTTATATCCAAGTATGAATGTATTTTCATGAAGGAGGGGAAAAAAAGGAACTAAATATATGGATTATTAGACCTGCACATCGCATTAAAAAAACCCTTTAAAAACGCAAAAGCCAAGTGCCTGTTGGTGATTTTGCTCCACTCTGGGGTTCACTGCCCTGTGCCCACACTGACGGTGCCCCTCGGGTCACGCCAGCGACCAGCACAGGGGACCCTCTTCCCTGCCTGGGGACCCGCCCGCGGGGGAGCCCCTGGGAAGGTCTGGCACAAACCTCGCACAAACCCCTCAGCCGGGGTGGGCCGGGGTGGTGAGGGGGGTCCCCGTCCCGCCCCGCCGGGCCCGAGCGACCGCCGGCTCCGCCATGCCCGGAACACAAACAAACACCGCGCTCGGGGGCGGAGCGAAGCGGCTCCCACCATTTTGGGGCCGGGGGAGCCCAGC
>VYXD01007607.1:207944-236696 GCA_013397195.1 Hylia prasina
TAAGTAACTCCCCCAGCGCAGGGGATCCTGTTTCCCTCCGTCCTGTGGGGCACCGGCGGGGAAGTGTTTCCCATTGTTCGGTGGGGCCTCTTTTGTTTTTTCCTATGAGAGAATCTGTTAATTTACGTCTCGGTGACGAATCGGGGGAAAGAAGGAAAAGGCCGAGTATTTGCTTTGATGGCTTTGCTGACAGCGGAGGGTAACGCCGATGTGGAGAGGGGATGGCGTTGGTGTGAAAGCCTGCGCTTGGCCGCCTCTGGAAAGGATGGACGCAGAAAAGGAACCTGAACTTGGGGTTGCACTTGTCTGCTCCCGAATCTCCACCCCCACCTCTAGATATGTGTATTGACCTAAAGAAGCGGTCTACAGCGCTGAGAAATGTAAAGGAAAACCATCTAGCGGTAGAACTGCACATTCTATTCAAGTTTTTGGAAGTATTTTCCTATATGGGATAATAGCATACATTCCAGAGGAATCTATAGAAACGGCAGTCGAGACACACATTCTGGGGGGGGTGACTTGAGAGCTGTATGTTTTCTAGGATGGGAGTCATTCCCTAATTGCAGACCCTGATGTATAATTAACAAAATTGCAGGAAGTGTTTAACTGGACAGGCATGTAATCTACAAATGCTTTAGCAAGTTCAAGAATTCCACCCTGGTAGGAGCCCTGTAAGTGTTGAAGAGAAGTTCTACACGTAGCAGCCCTTTGCTGGTGCCCTGAAGCTGCACTGATGTTTCTTGGCAGTGTGTGCCTGATTGTTTTGTTTGGGTGTGAAAGCTGAATGTCACAATAAATTCTGTGATGTGAGGAATTTTTTTTTTCTGATTTCTGAACTATGTCTGCTGAAGTCCAGTAAACAGATAGTACTTGATGGCAGATCAAGTGTTTTAAAGGTTGTGTTTTTCTAAATTAAGCCTGAATGGTCCATGAGGTTTAGCAATGCATTGTATTTTTGTCAAATCAGTGTAAAAAGTTTGACTGTGCAATTTATTGCATTTATATCAGTGATTCTAGGAAGACTTTTGGAGGCTTTTTTTTTTTTTTCTTGTTCTTCCCTTTGAAAACAATCTGTTAGCTCTTGTAAGAGTCACCAATCACATACATGCCTTATGCAGGCGTTCTAGTGTGGATGTTGGTGTTGATAACGAATCTTCCTCTGTCATCAGAGGTTTTTAAATTTTTTTCTTGATGAAGAACTTGTCTGTAAGTGTGGATGGTTGACTGACACCACAGCAGACAGTAAAATAAATGAACCCACAGGTGTCTATTATCGAGTAAGTGTATTCATAGCAAACCTTCCCTCAGCTGAGGAGAGCTGTGCAGCATCAGGTGATGTGCCCACAGGCACTTGGCTGTGGCAAACATCACTGTCTGTCCTGAAAGCTCCTTCACTGATCCTGGCAGTTCCTAAAGCTTCACCTTAGGGTAGCCTTTAGTGTAGTCAAAAATCTCTTTCCACAGATTCTGAACCACAATGGTTTGTGACTTTTTTAAAAAAATAGGCCTTAGCTATAATATTATGCATGATTTTATGTACTTTGAAGTTGAGGAGTTTTATAATTTTAAGTTAATTAATGTTTACAAGATACTCAAAACTCTAAGTATGAATAATTGCTGATGCTCCAGTATTACTTTGGTGCTAGAAATAAGTCACTCATTTTAACTTTCAAGTGGCAGCTCAGAGTCAGTGTTACAAATGGGAAAGTTGTGCCCTTGTTCCTGGTAATTACTTCTTTCAGTGTCTTAACCAGAGTTAGTGTATAATGTGTGGACATTAGGAATGAAAGTAAGGAAGGGGATAAAACAAGTTTGGAAACTTACTTGTGGCGACTAGCCTCAAGAAATTGGAAGGTGAACAGTTTTAAGGCCAACGGCTGAAATTTCAGCTGCAAGTGGACATATTTTAGAAGAGAGTAAAATCTGATGTGTCTGTTGCTCTTGGGTTTGCAGCAACAATGTGTCAGCTTCCTGAATAGCTCTTGCAAGGTGTGCGAACCCAGGGAAGGTGGTTTGTTGGGGGAAGATGACTTCTGTATTATTTTGACATTTAAAGCACCTGTTTGTGTTCTGACAGGATTGTGCCATGGGCATTCATGTGTGACTCTTGTTATGCCATAATTTTTATTTACCTATTGATTTCCAACTGCAAAATGTACCCCCAGTTAAAAATGCACTATAGCGTGTCAAATTCCTTTGATCAGTGAGTGCTATTAAACTGGCTGCTTAAAATTCCTACTTCCAAAAGTGAGATTGAGAATGGGATTGACAGTATGGAGATGTAGAATAATGGGGAATAACTTCCATTGAGAGGCTCTGCAAATGTGTCTTGGTTCCTGTGGCAATACCTGTTACCAGCTGCTGCAGAAAGGCCTCAGAGAGGAGGCATCTTTTTAAACAGGTATCTGAATTAATGAGAGTGGCCCATTAAAACATCAGATATTTTTCCAGTGCATTGAGCTTAATCACCAACTTGAGAAATAATGAAAACACACCAAAAAAGGAGTATGTTTTCATGGCCGGGAGGAAGGAAGTGATTTCGAGACTGGACCAACATTTTCATAGACAGATGCTAATTTTGAATGCCTCCATTTTAGAACCCAGAAATTACAACTGCTTTTCTAAGTGTTAAGAACATGCAGCTCCATTTTTAACCAGGGAATCTGTGATTAGGAAGGGGTTAGCTTTGGCTTTGTTTTGTTTGTTTTTTTCTCAAGTCCTCAAAATTGAGTATACTTTCAAGTTTGTTTTCCTTTTTGGTGTATGACTTCTTCACCATCTGTTGGCAATATGCCTTCTGCTGTTTTTCCATACAAGTTCACTGGGTTTTTTTCAGTTTCTCTTACTTGTAGTAGTTCTTCTCAAAGGCTTTATTTTGAAGCACAGATGTGTCCCTTTTCTTAATCGTTGTCTCATATTTCTGTTCTTGAATAGTTCCTTAATAGCTGTCGGAAATAATTTGCCATTTTATTCAATTTTGGAATTTTTATCCAGTAAAGTACAAAATGCTTTACTCCTTCTCTCTGTAAGTTTCTAAAAAGTGTTACTGTGGACAAAATACACTGCAGTCAACTAAAAAAGATGTATGACACTTGCTGAATTACTTAGCTAAAAGCATGAGAAAGAAGCACAAGATCTTGGTGTTGATACTAACCTCCTAAAACTCATTTGATATGTTGATGTGGCAGATAGAATAATAAAATATTTTACCCTGTTACCTGAAGAGCTCCAGAGCACCCTCTGGTATTTTGTACCACCTTGTGTTGTCTTTCAGGCCCAGACAAAATGTTTCAGTGGATCTAGTGGATTTTTTCTTTTTCTTTTTTTTTTATTTGAAGGGATTAATTTAAAACCTTTTGGCCTGGATACTCATTTGATTTGGCTGTAGGCACAAAATGAGACGAGAGATCACAAACATGAGCTTAACCCAATGCTGCGCTCCCATAATCCTCCAAAAGCTGTTGGGGACAGCAGGTTTTGAAAGTGTAATTTAGGATGTCTCATGGCTTCTCTTAAAACTGAGGTTGCTGCAACAGCCTCCTTGGGCCTCTTCTGAACTGAGTGTCACCTGTACACTGTGTACCTGTCCTCATCCCTCTGGCTGGTGTGCTTCATTCCAGCTGTTCCCAGTTCAGGGAGGTGGCACATCAGCCTGTCCTGGCAGTGCCATAGGCCAAATGAGGAGTGCAGCACAGGAGGTGCAGCCCTGGAGATGCTGAAGAAGTGCCCAGTTTGAACAGTCAGAAAACCTTCTTGAAAGAGTCCATTGCATTTCTGTATGAACCTTGCCCTGTGGATGGGAGTGTTGGATGCTTTTTGCTCAAGAGAGGAACCAAGCCTTTGTTATACTCTCCTTGTGACTTAAGTAATATGTTACATCGGTGTTCTGATGCTGTCTTTTCAAAGGCATCCTAATTAATATGATTAAAAATTGCAAGCCAAATTAATTCTGATCTAGGAATTGCATGAATTTATAGAAACAGCTGAACAAAAATTCCCTTGGGTCCCAATGGAAATGATTGGTCATCTGTGACTTTGTGTATTGTACAAGAAAGAAGACTGTGGTAGTGTAACAGGTGATACTCTACCATGGAGTGGTTGTGCAAAGCTGGAACTCTTGGTCTGTGTTGGATTACCATGAAAGGGGGAAAGATGCAGTGGGAAAATGTTACATACAGAAAGCTATCCATGAAAAAAAGCAAACCAACTAGTAGGGTTACTTTCATATAAGAGAATACAATATATTTTAAAGTTGCCTGTGCATGTGTTGTCCTTTTTTCTGCTTGTTCTCCACATCTTGGTGATGCTGTATATGAATTGCAGTTGCACTTGTGGATGTGAACTGAAATATCACTCCAGTCCACAGTTCCTTAGTCTGTGGAAACTTCAAAGGGCTTCAAAGCCTTTGTTTTTGTTGCTGTGTTTCTGCTTGGTGCCTTCTGGCAGCAGTGCCTGGAGTGAAGATCAGCTGCAGTGAGGAGAGAAAGTGATGAAAGAGCTGAAGTTGAGAGTTTGCTGCATGGATAAGAAATGGTAGAGTAGCCAGTGAGGTTTGGTGCTTCACTTCAGAGATGAGATTGCTTGAGTGACTTTATGTAATTCATTCTCAGAAATGAAGAAGTGTTTTACTAGTTTTCTGGAATAACATTTTATCAGTGAAAGACAAAGCATTAAGTGATAAAGTCACTCCTGATAAATAGTTATGATACAATTTAGACCTGCATTCAGAAAAGCTCTAAGTGTTCCACATTTTGTGCTGCAGTTCTGGTAAATTATTTGCATGTGCAATGCAATAAACCTTTTCTAAAATATCACTATAGGGCTATACAGTTCATTTTCCATACAGTAATGAAATATATGTATTGTGAGTGTCATTATAGTGGCATTCAATATTATTTTGTTAGTGAACAATAAGCCATGACACTTCTTATTCTTCCACAGCCGAAGAATTTAGCAAGTTGTCTAGAGAATTTTATTGCTGGTAATCAGTTCTAGGTGAAAAGTTTCTTGAGGATGCTAAGGCTAAACTTCCTTTCTAGACAATAGTTAGAAAAAAACTTGCACTTGTATTTCCTGTCTCAATGCATACTGGTTTCAGCATAGCCTGTCGAGCTGGCTGATGGGGGCTGTCTTTCATTTTGCTGGTGAAAAACACTGATGGGGCAGAGGGAGAAGAGAGTAAGGAATACAGACCTGAAAGTAAAGGATACCAGATGGTATCACAGAGTTAGGTAACTTCAATCTTGAAAATACTCATTCATAAACAGTTTAAATGAATATTTTAATTAATATTGGTTGAATATTGTAATGCTTTATCTGCTTAAAATAGATTTTAAACTACAGTCGGTTAAAAAGGTGTTAGCCATGGCTAGAGGTAGTGGGGAGAGTATGCTGATGTTTGAGATATCTGTGTTACCACCTTGCTTATAAAATTAGAACTGGTTTCTAGATTAACTGTTGTTGAGTTGCCAGTTGGTAAGGATCTGTTCCTAACCACTCTATCCAGAAGATTTTCCAAGGGGAATTCTGAAAAGAAGAAAGTGTGTGTATAATCACATTTGACACTGTATTGCTTTCTGTTTCACACGGGTTTCTGCAAGAAGTGTCTTAAGTTGGATCAAGATGCTCCACAGAGTCTGTCCTTGTCTTGCCACGTCCCTGTTCATCACTTCAACAAAGGAAGGAAGCTCAGCTTAATGAGCACTTCAGCAGACCCTGTTAATGGTTGTAGTCGTACTGGTTGCAGAATGTAAGGCGAAGAAACTAAAAATAACACCTCTTGCTTGTGGCAGACTTGTGTCTTGCAGTCTTTGTGCTCGTCCTTGTTTCTGCCTCCCCATATGCACAAAGAGAAAGATATTTATATTTTGGAGAAGTAATAGTCTGTGCAATAGACTAGAGCAAATCAGCCATGACTTTTCTGTGAGCTAATGAAACAGTTCCTCAGAGACCAAAGAATTACAGAATGAGCAGGGTTTTAGAGATGTCGTGGTTGAGTAAGAATAAAACCTTTTCAGGGGAAAAAGCTGAAGAGTCACCATTCTCTTGACTCTGAAAGGCAAAGCAAGCTTCGATCTTCATTTAGACCACAAGAAAAGTTGGCCCTGACATTATGAAGGTCTCAGAAGCAAAGCTGTGTCTTGCTCCCTTGAAGGTAGGATGTGTTTTTGTAGAAGATGCTGTCTTGTTCTGCCTGCCTCTTGGGGAACAGCCGTGGCAGTGACCTGTCCCAGCAGAGGTAGAGTTGTGTAACTTCTTGATGGGTAAAACTGCGCTCCAAAAAACCTCCCAGCTCAAAACAAAATCCACCAAAAAACCCCACTCTAGCAGCCCTAGGATAAGCTATCATCATCCTTATTGAATGTCTTCTGTTCTGTTTGTAACTTTAGCAGACCACTTAACTGGTCTGTGCTTTAGTTTCTTCACTGTAAAACAAGGAGTGAAGGAGTAATAAAGTTTATCTTTACTGCAGGCATGCTTAGTAATTTAATTCAAGTTTGTAAAGTGTTCAATGGTAATTTGATTTTAATAAAATAATGTTCTTCCATTACAAAAGGAGCCTCTGCAGAAATTTATGATAAACCTGATGCTGTAGAGAGGGAGCTTTATCAGAAGATCTGTTTAAAGCAGTAGATAAGTCTCCTAAAATCTGTCTTGGAATCTGATAGTTCAGCATTTATTTGGCAGCCTGCATTCCAGATGCTTGATTAGTAGGAATGAAGAGTCTGTGGAGATAGTAATAAGAAATCTTGCCTAATCAGGGCGATGAATCTTTGCTATGCTGGAAGATCATGCATTCTTTTGGACAAGCCAACCCAAACATGCAGTACCACCCTCACTAAAATCCGGGACCACCATGGATTTAGGAAGCTCTTCTGTTTCCCGTATGTACCTCAGGTTCAGTGCTGTGATCAGCTGTTGCTGGCTCTACATCTGGAGTCAGTTTCTGACCCATGGAAAATAAACCACTTTTATGTTTTGAAGAGATAATGATCTGTGGAATGGACTAAAGCAGATCAACCGTGACTTTCCTATGAACTAACGAAACAATTTCCAAGAGACCAAACGGTTACAGAGAGTGATTATTTTATTTACCAGCCCTTCCATAGGAATCTGCCAACCACTCTGTTTCTCATCAGTGAAGAAGAAAGTCAGAATGCCGGTGGCATAAAAGCTGCTGGGCCGGGATCCACACACGGTGACACGGACAAAGAGCAGATGCGTGCAGCAACTGGAGGAGGAGATAAAAGAACCATCCTTTAACCACAGTTGCGTCAGCCAAATCACAACCAGCTGGGTTATTGCACTGGGCATTTCTGCTGATCCACCGCAACGCTCACGCATGCTCCGTGCACATTTGCATGCGCACGTACCCTCTGTCAAAGGCTGGGCTGATTTTTGAGCCTGCTCGTCCTCCCTCTGTTTTTAGCCACTGGTTTAGTTGAGGGATGATGTAGACCTGAGGTGCCCAGGGGAGGACCGAAACTGTTGTAAGGATGAGAGAAACTGTGACTCAGGAAATTCAGTTCCTCCCTTAGCTCCAGCATGCAGCGATGAATGTGCAGACTATTATCCTTGCAATACTGAAACCTGTTTCCCTTGGTTATATTTTTGGACACTGGAGTGGCCTCCGTGTCCTCTCATCTGCTTTTTGCTCAGAGGGAGCAATTTGTATTTGTAGAGGCAAGGTTCAGGAGCAGTCATTGCATGTAGTGCCCTGCACTCCAAGGCCAAAAGCTCGTGCAGGTCCAACTTCATCCTCAGTCAGAGACAAGTCTCAGCTGGCTTACAGGGCTGTTTCTCAGAGCTTGGGATTGTAACTAGCCCACATGCCAAGAGAGGTCCTAGAAGTATCAAGGAAACGCCTGGTTTATGACTAATAAAATTTAATGAAGCTGCTTGACTATCCAGTTGTAAGCAAAAAATGAGTCAGACTGTGCTGGTTTGGACAAAAGCAAGGAATTGACCATCCTGCAACCATGATTAAAACCATTACATCTACCACAGTCTGCCAGTTTTGAATCTGTGTCATGGCAAAACTCCTTTAGAAGAAAAAATCAGACTAGAGTATATCCCACAAATATATCATAACATAACTACTGTGCGAGTATACCGAGTATAAATAGCTCTGTGAGGTGTTCCTGTAGTCCTCACCACTTTCACTCTGTGTGGCTCTCCAGATGATTTGTGTACCAGCTCTAGCCAGAAGGAAACGGAGCAATATTTCTCTGTATTTATTCCCATAAGATGTATCCTGGTAGTGGGGATACAAATCTCTTACGACTCAGCGTGCGAACATTGCAGAATTGGATGAGGTTGGGTGCTCTTGCCCTTTGAGTTTCAGAGCTGTGGGAGGCTTATTTAAGAGATCAAAGTGCATCAGATTCCATTATTTCAGTATCTATGGGACAGTATAATGCATGAATACTCTGGGACGATGCCTGTGTCTGACTTTTATTCATCACTGTAATTAAAGCCAGATACAGAGCTTGTTCTGTGCACTGAACATTAATCACAGTGTTTTATTAATACAGTTGTCGAAATCTTTAATTCAGGCATCGTATAATTTTGCAATATAGATTAAGGCTAGTGTTTATTTTGCCTGAATACATTAGTTTTATTTAAAGTTCAGGAAGAGAAGAGATTGCTCTCAGGTTTTGAACAAATGAGTGCAAGCATTGCTTGACTGCAGACGTACCAAACTGCTAAACTGGTTTGGTCTGTACAGTTGCTTAACAGAAAGCAGTGAACTGCTGTGTTCAGTGGAAAATACATAAAAGGCTCAGCAAACTAATGCTCTAAATTCAGATTTAGTTAAAACACTGAAATGAATATTTTAACATCTGTAGACTTCATTTTATGCCGTGTAGTAGTACATGCTTAATTGCCATTGCCAGTTTCTGATGTTTTGGGATTTCCCTTAGTTGTTTTCTGTTTAAATATTATGCTTTGTATTACAGTTGCATCCATATATCTTCAGTTTAGCTTATGAAATATGACTAAGACATTGCTGTAGTGTCTGCTTCATAGAGCTCTTTAATGTTGCATCTATATATTTGGAGACCTTCAGGCAGTAGTGGATTGTCCCGTGGAGAATGGTGTCCTTGGAAGGGAACAGAATCAGTTTTAAAATTCAAGTGAGAATACTTAACTTTAAATTGAAACTGTTAATTCTTTTCTTGTTAGGGCTTTTTCACCTCTCATCTCCTGGTTCTCTGAGTCTCTGTGGGCTGTTTTGATTGTGCTCGCAAGAGCTAGTGAAATCCCCTCTGTAGTCACTAAACTGAGATACAGGCCCACACCTCTACTTGACAGTTTTTAGGGATCTGCTGGTTGGAAGCTGGTGAGGAGTACTGCATAGGTAGTGTTGCACTAAGGTCTGTCCTGAGCTGAGAAAACTCTTCCTGCCCTGGTCTCCCACCTCTTGAGCTAATGGCACCTTGATGTTGCTGCAGTGGCTGAGCTGGCCAGGTACCCCAGTGGCTGGGCTGAGTTAGGTGGTGGCCCTTGGCCAAACCTGAGTGAGATGCTTGGTTATTCTCCCCCCTGCCCTCAGTTGGAAGTGGGAATGGGGTATTTAATCCATCTGAGTGGATTCATATGATAGCTCGCCTGGAGCTGTGCTCGGTTTTGTGTAGTCATTCTAGCCATCAGTAAGAATCACAAATGAGATGCAGGGAGGGATTTTACATTATGTCTGAATACAGACAAGCTCCCTGAAATTTCTGAGACCTGAAGTTGTATTTACTTTACTGTGTGGCTAAACTAAAAAATAAGTTTACCAAAGAATGCCCATTCCTTCTGTAAATATAGTGGTTTCTCAGTTTAAAGCAGATGGAGTCAGATATTGAAAGAGACAGTGTTTAATGGTAAGTTTTGTTTTTAAAAGTCATTTAGGAAACAAAAAAATACTATCCACACAAAATTTCATGCTCCAAGTAGTCTTTTATTTCTTCTAGAAACTGTATTCTTGTTCAATGAGTAACCTGGTTTTTCTTGCCTCCCAGAAGAAGCAAGATGACCTAGATCTAGAGGTTCCTGGGGAAAAGTTCACTTCACCCTATATATAGTGTCTCCTGAAGTGTCTTTATGTAGCTGTCATTTACCCTGAGCTGATGAACTGAAAGAGAAAAGAGCTGAAGTTTTAGGCTGTGATAGGAAAGGAGGGTGTTTTATCCCTCCTTTTTTGGGGGGGATCTATCTTACGCACATGTCACTGACTGGACTACAGCCAGGTGAAGGCCAGACTCCCCAGCTTCCAGCTGTAACACTGAATTTCATGTCTCTCTGTCTCCTCAATGTGCTACAGCTGAAAAATGACCAACTACCTCTGTTAAAGGAGTGAATTGGATCCTGCCTTAGTGCCAGCCGGAGTTTCTGCACAGGACTCAGAACGTGATATCCTGGGGTCACTGTGTTCTTTGCTCCAGTCAGATCACGCAGATGGAGACTCCTCCAAGCAGCACTGCTGGCACACTGACTGGTGTTTTTGTTGGAAAGCAAAAACTGGGAAAATGGTAGTAACAACTACATAACAAATGCCACCTAACAGGCTGTTGGTGCTGAGGGATCGGGCAAGTGTTTCCACCTCAGGGCGATGAGTGGAATGGTGAAGTGTCCTGTAGGCTGAGGGAAATCTGCCTGTCCTTTTGTCAGCATAAGGCTTTTTCTTTAGATACAGGAGAGTTTATCTGAGTGCATCAGCAACTTGAGTGGTTTGGACTTCTTCAGCCTGTCTGGGGAGAGGAGGGTGCTTTCCCAGTCCCTACAGAAAGTGCCACTGCCTGAGGACACCACAGACTCCTCTCCTGGGACTTTGACCACACCAGGGCCAGTGCCAGTGGAACCTGTCGGTGCTCCTGTGGTGGGCTGTGTACACCTCTGGCATGTGGAGAAAGCAGCATCTGTGTTCATTTAACTCAATGGATCCTGCTCCAGAACTTAAAAATAATGACTTCAACAGGCCCAGCTCAGGAATGAACACAGCCAAGCCCAAGGAGAGGCTCGGAGGCTGTCAGCAGACCACTGGCTGAAACCAGGCAAAAATGTGGTGTGCTTTGTGCTCAGTGTTGTGTGTGTAGATGTTTCTGGGACGAGGAGATCTGATCTAACCATCCACTGCTGCCAAAAAGGGATTGTATCGCTTTTCCCTCCTGTTTTCCTCATGGAGCCACATTCTCTGCAGTCACTCCATGGTGGGTCAGCTCATACCATTCAAGTGTCTGAAATGGGTTGTCTTATTCTTCCTCTGGTCAGATTAGTGAAGTGAACTGACTTCCTGGTGGGCATTTGATTTATCAGCACTTTTTGCCACCTATAGATTGCATTTTACTTAATGGCATCTGTGGAAAGATCTAGAGGTGTCAGGTATTAGATGTGTGCTATTACTACCAAGTATTAGAGAAGTTTTGGCTTTTCCATGTTGAAATTAAGGCTATACTTGGACTTAACTGTGTACCAGAGCATGCACAGGATGAGTATCTGATACTGGTTTGGACAGTGAGTGCATTTGGGAATGTTCTATGCATGAAATGCATTCTAAAGTTGCCATTTTTAACTTCAGCAAGGTGGTGATTCCAGTTGAAGGGATTTTACACATTCAGGACAAATGTCTGATTTGGACAAAGCTTTAATTCTTTATTTCTTAATTGTGATCTTTCTGGTTAAAAAAAATCAAACCCAAAATCAGGGAAAAAAAAGAATCTAAGTTTGTCTACCACAACCACCTTTAAAGATTCTTGAGTGCTTTTCTTTGCTATTTTTCTTGTTAAAGAAGCTTCATTAGTGTTACCTAACAGTTCATGAGTACACTTGGTAAGTGCAGGAGTGTCTGAAGACTTTGACAGCCTGTTCATATTGTGCAGCAGGCTGTGGTGTCCCTTGGGACACAAGTGACCACAGTAACATCATTGATCGTGGATGCTGCTCTGCCTCTTTCCTCACACAAGCCTTCCAGTTATGACTCCGTGGATGGTTTCCAAAGTCTGAATGTTGCTTGGCAAGCTTTGTCAGTGCTGTTAGGAGTTTGATTACCTTTGTGCATATGTATGTGAGGACTGCCCGTGTCTGTGACTTTTAATGAAACAACCTCTCTGTTGTCTAAAATGTTTAGAATTAAAAAATTATGTAAGTGTGCAAGACCAGGAGCTAGTCTGGCTGCCTCAATTTGACTGTCCTGTTTTATATGTTGTGTCTCCTTGTTCTAGTTTGACATCACTCAGAGAAAGCCACTGGTATCCTGTTGAAGCCAGTCTTTCTTAAGGCAAATAAAGGGAAAAAACCCTGTTTCAGAAAATAAATTTGAGAATCAAATCTTGCTGCTTCATGCATCCACTCCCTGCAGCATTGCCAATTTTTCTCCTTGCTGGAGTAATGCTGTGCTCTTGGGTAGCTCAATCCCCCTGAACTTTTCTGTTCAGCTTTTTTGCATCTCATTAACTATGTTGGGTCAGGCTTAGTTTTTGGCTTGGAGACCTACCAAAAAACCCTCAAAACCACAGGACGTGGGGCTGCTGGGAGAGGACACCCTTCCTTGTCAGTCATGTTCCACACTGGCAGGGCTGTGGGGCACTGAAAAGCTGTGGAAATCATTTTCTGAATGAGACCACTAAGCTTCCTTGGATTATTTCATAGAATATGCTGGCCAGGTTTCAATTTGAATAGTTAAGCATTTCAGCTAGACAGAATATAACTGTTTAAATTAGAGCAGTAGCTAGTGCCCTTTCTGCCTTAAAAAGACTTAAGTAATACAGCAAACAAGTAAGGCAAGTATTATTTTAAATCCTAATTGCAGAGTGGTTACCAGCAATAAAGTGCCTTTAGATTGATACAGACTGCAATAATGCCGTGTACACCTGTTCACTGATGGCCTTACCTTTTGCTTGCCATGGGCCAAATCCTCACTTGTGGTGCAGCTGCCTGCTGCTACTCAAGCAACACAAGTTGAACTTCCAGCTAGCATATGTTCAGCAGAAAAAACTTTATAAAGGTCCTTTGTTCAGCCCTGCCTTCATTCCTGCTTCTGCCTGTAGATTGTGCTGCAGAAGAATGGGTTTGGCCAAGAACATTTGTGCTCCACTGTAGGTATCTTCCCCCAGTGGTTTGTCAAAATCCTCCCTGAGATCAAACCAGAATTCCTAATGGAAAATGATTTTGCCCAAAAATTTATTTTCTCACATTTAAAGCTTTTGTTTTGTTAGTGTCTTAAACTTCCAAGTGGGCATGACAGTGTTTGCTGACTTGGCTTTAACAAAATGAGGCTTGGATTTAATGAGCGTTATCTTTTGTATTTTATTTAACTTAGCTTTGAGTTAAACATGACAAGCGTTATTGCCAGTTTTTACACTGCATCAGAGATGACATTAATTTGGATAACAACTGTTTTCAGTACAGTCTTAAAAATTGCATATTAACAGTTGTGTGAATTGGACTGTGTTCTGTCTGGACAAGGGTGTATGTGGATAATATTGCATATACTCAGTGAAGTTATTTTCTGCAGACCACGGATGATTTTGAAAGACACTGGTCAAGCTTTGCCCTGTTACCCCTACAGGGAGCTTCTTTTGATCAACCAAGAACTAAGGCTCAAGGAGCTTATTTCAGAATTCTAGATTATTTATGGCAAACTTGCACCTGTTATTCTTCTACCAGACAGGTCTTTAGTTGTTTCTCTGATGTTTAGACTCCTGATTTATTTAGAGATCCTATATCCCTTTCCGTCTTTGTTTTTCTGGGCTAACGCTTCTATTTTTATTTTGTTTATTAGCAGATATGATATTCAAACAACTCAGTTTTCCTGAAAAACAGAATGTCTCATCTATAGTCACTGAAACCAAACAAAAACAACAGTGAGAAAAGAAAATATTAAAATAAGGCATGTGTTAAGTAATGGAGGGAGCATTGACTCAGCATTCAGCATCTTGCAGTGAATTTGTCATGGGGACTCAGAATACTTAATTCCAAATCTGCAGAATGTGCAGCTNCTGGGGACTCATAATAGAGTTTGAGACAATACTTAACTCCAAATCTGCAGAATGTGCAGCTCCAAGCACACCTTTTTGTGTGCTGCTGGATGTTATCCTCTCTCACTGGGGTAAACCATTCCCTGACATCAGTGAAGAACTCAGCAGGAGTGCAGCACTACATGGAATGATACAAAAAAATTAGAACCAGGCCTGTAAGTTATTTCAAGGCTAATTTCAGTATAAAGCTTCAGCAGAGCAAAGAAATTTTCTTTAACCTGATTTCTAGTCTGAAATTACTCTGCAGGGTCCTTGCTTATGGTGGTTAGCAGACTTCATTTTGATGAGCACTGGGCTCCTTTTTACCAAAGTTCACAGAGAAGGCCATGCCAAATCCTTTTCTGCCCTCAAGGAAGAACACAGAGCTGCCCACCTCCCAGAAGGATCAGTTTATTTCTGTTTCCACTGTGTGATTCAAAACAACAAGTGAAAGAACAAAAAATTGTTTGCTGCAGTAATTTCTACTCATGTCTTTCCTGCACTGGAGTGTCATCCTTAAGAAAGGTGGCATCCCATTTAAAGACAAGAATTCAGGTTCATCACGTTACCTTGGCTGTTTGGTTCAGCTAATCTTTGGTGTTCCCAGGGAAGCACATTCCCTGACTTCACTCAGCTGCAGCCGACCATGAGGAGACAAAGTGAGTTCAGTCCTGTAGACTTGCAGGAGTGGCACTAAATGCCACCTGCTCCCCAAGTTACTTTGCTGTACCCACTGCCTCTTGGAGAGGTCTCCATTCAGGGATCAAAGGGTGAGCTAGAAAGTCTAGAAAGATAACTAAAATTTTTCACAGTCATTGAGTCATGATATTTCTGCTTATGAAGTTCTGGTCTGGGCAACAAGCTGCTTTTTCTCTTGGAGCTTATCTAGGTATTACAGTTACCTCTGTAGTTACACCCTAGTGACTCCCAAGGTAACAAGACTAGATGTCTAGACTAAACGTCGTAAATTAAACGTAAAGAACTCGCAGGTTTTCTTGATAGCTGTTTTGCTGGGGCTGTGTGTATTTTTTTTTTTTACCTCCAAAAAAGCTCAGTGTTACTCCATTCTGGTGTTTTGTTGTGACTGCAGTTTGTCTGTGTGAGTATAAACTGACAAAACTTATTTTAGTGAGCGTGTAGGTTGGAGCAGGACATGGTTATTCCATCCTAAACATTAATGCAGGAGAATACAGTGAGCATGAGTGTTTCTTTATATTTTCATAAAGCTTGAGAGTGTTGGTAGCATAATGTTTTGAATTGGGCTCTCATTTCTAACTCAGGGGGACGACAAAAGTAGCATGAACCTCACCCAGAGTGATGGAGTTACACTTCAGTGCAGGACCTGAGCTGTGTCCTTGTATATATGTGTAAATGTTCTTGGTAAATTAGAGATTTTAAATTTGCACAGACAAATTTTGTATTTCCATAAGACTTTCTCAACCGCAGCTGTAGAACTGCCTCTTGTGTATCACTGTATTTAGTGTTCAGGGTTTCTGGTGTTCCTCACACAACGTGAAAGATGGGTTGTTAGGAATGCATGAGCTGGGGCTGGAAATCTCCAGGCTTTGCAGCTGCCCTCACGCGGGTGTGTCAGGGTGAAATGGGGCTTTGTCTTCCAACCAGTCAGTCCATATTCGGAAAAATGACCTCTCTGTTTTCATGTCCCTCCTCTCAAACAGTTTTCTGTTCTTCTGAGATTCTGTGGCAGCCTGAGCCATAATTCAGGCAAGTACTTAAGTAGGTGCTCAAGTGCCATGTCCCTGGTAGTGTTTGAAATCCTTACTAAGTGTGCTACGGGGACTGTGGTGGGGACATTGGTAAATTTTACTGATCCGTGCAGACAGTAGGATGAATCCATTGTGGAAACTTCAAGTTTTCCTTCAGAAAGGCAGTTGCATGTAAACACAGCCCCGTCTTCCATGACAGTGGGTGTAAGCAGGGGAATGGTCTGACAAAATAGATGTTTTTCTTCATCCCATTGGAGCTGAACAAGATGAAATGGGAGCTGCAGAGGCTGGGTTGGGCTCTGTGCTCCCCATCTCCCCCCTCACCCTTGCAAAACCTGCTTCAGTTCTCTCTTCAAACCACCTACTCCAAAAGCACCTGTGCTGAAACAGACATGGGTATTTTTGGTGTGAAACCAGCACAGGCAAGATCCAAAGATGAGTGTAAAAAGCCCCACTACACCATAGATTGAAAAGGCTGATTAGCCAGGTGTTTGCATGTACAGTTAGTGGTGGAGGTTGTACCTTATTTATCTGTGAAGCTGAACGTTTGCAGTTTGTCTTGCTGGGACTAGCAGCTGGCTGCTTCATACACAGCAGTGAAATGAATCTGTGCTGTCTGGTGACACATTAAAGAGAAGACCAGTTGCCCATTGAACTGTCTCTGTGCATTTAAAACTTTAAAATAGTAGGAAAAATTTGTTCTGGAAATATTTCACTTGTATAACCAACTCCTGAGAGAGCTATTTATGATTTCTCTACCTGTTCTTGGCACAGGCTTTTTTTCTGTTAGAAGAGGTTTGACAGTTGCATGAGATCACACTTGGATTTGTGCCCTGCGAGCTGAAAACGCAGAGTCATTGCTTGCGAGGACAAGACTTAGCTGGAAAAAATAGAAACATTGCCCTTGTGTTCACTGCTAATACTGCATCGAGAAGTGGAGCTCCGTCAAGCTTTAGTGTGCCTTGATATTCATGCAGTCATTACTTGCTTATAAATAGAGAACTGCTTTAAAAAAAACCCCAACAAACCAGGATATTTAGAAATATTCATTTAATGTCTGGGACGTTCCTTTAAGATTAATAAATGACTGGATGAGCTGAGCTGATAGGCTGACTTGGTGCCTCTGGCTATTTACAGCTGCTGCTTATTAACTCAGAGATGAAATAATTAATGTTATTATCAAACGACGCTAAACAAACAGTCAGATCACATTTTTTGTGTGTGCTCATTCCCCCTGAAGTGGGAGATGGCAGCGAGTGGGTGCCTGGGGGAAGTGTCCACACTGTGGAGCGCCCTGAGCTGTGCCTCCTGTGCACAGCCCAGCAGTTCAGGGTGCTGCTGGCACCGATTCAAACCCCAGTTCCAGCCTCACGATGTGGCTGAAGTCACAGAAAACCCCAGTCCGTTTCCCAGGATCTGGGGGAAGAGAGGAGCTGGTGGGTGGGTGGGTGGTGGGGACACCCTCACCAGTGACACCGGGACAGCAACACACAGCGACTCGGACTGTGTGTGAGGTGCCCCAGCACACGGCAGGTGTATGTGAGGCTTCATCTGTCTGTGGCTTTCCAGCAAGCTGATGCAGAAACACACTTTAAAAAAAAAAAAAGAAAAAGCTGTGGTTATGCTGTTGCAAAATGCAGCGTTGATGTGTCCTTTACCTGGCCTCAGGAAGCCTCCTGTGCACAGTCCTCTGCTGCACTGAGGCTTCTCACACACCTTGATCTCAGGGGTATCCACTGTTCATTAGAAATTCAGATGCCAGTAAGAAAATGAAAAGGCCTGTGGAGCCGAGTGTATCGTCAAACTGCCAAGGTGTGGCAGCTTTCTGCTTGAGCAAGCATTTGTAATTGAGGATGGCTTTGTTAAAAAGGCAATTAAAATATTTCAAATTGAGTACAAAGTTATGATGCAGTGAAGTACAGCACAGATTCCTGGGTTTTGGAACAAGCCCTGCTGTCACGGGCTGCCTCACTGACACAGCCTCACAGCAGGTGCCCCATACCAGCAGTCTCTCTGCTTCAGGTTTTCCTGCTCTGTGGTTACACAGACCCAGCTCATCACCAGCCCCATCTGCTTTTTGAAGTTCTTCTGCAATAGCGTGTGGACTGCTGCCCCTTTTCTCCCCCAAGTCACTTCTCTTTAGTAGAGCAATCTGTTTTCTCTCCTTTCCTTATGCTGTGGCAGAGCTTTGTACTGCGTGAGAGTCCTGCCCTCCCGAGTCCCTGTTTGCTGTGAAGCCTGATGGAAAATTCTTTTGTCAGGTGTGGCAGAGGTTTGCAGCTCTTCGGAGTCCCTGTTTGCTGCCAGTCCTGATAGAAGAATGTTCATCAGCTTTCTGCTGGGCTGCCCTTGCTGGGGGAGCGCGTTGCTGGCCCACCTTCCCAGGCTCTGGCACAGCTCAGCCTCATCAGCTGGTCGCAGTACAGGGAGGGTCCCTGTCAGGGTTTGCAGAAGCCTTCTGCTACTTTGCCTCTTCTGTGTATTTTGGTGAGGTAACAGACTGTATCTCTATAAAAAGAACTGTGTCCTCTTTCAGACTTCTTTTTGGTGCTTGCTTTACAGCTGGCTGGCTACAGAAAAGCAATTTGTGTCATGGCCTAGGATAGTGCATGAGGGGCAGATGATCTGAGGGAGCTGCTGCTGTGCCTGTTTGTTTTTGTTACTTGTGTTACCTCTTACCTGAAGCTGAATTGACACCTCACAGAGACCTTACATAAAGGTGATGTTCTCAGTCTAGCTGGGACTGTTGTGTCTATTTAAGTCCTGTTTTAGGAACCTGATGTAGGAGGACCTGTGCTCCTTGATAGGATCCTTTTTGTATGTGTGTGGAAAGGAGCTTTAGGCAAGGCTGTTAAACTGCATTCTGGAGAGTCCTCTTTGCCCAAGAAGGGTGCTTGTCAAATGTTGAACAGTAATACTCAGCCTAGAGATGAGATCACTCGTCACTTGATTTCTCCAGTCTTTTGATACCCAACTCACTCTTTTTCTAAAATACTTTCCTAGTTCTGCATAATATTTGCTGTGTGTTAGGATGTTCTCATTAGTTCAAATTAGCAAATATGTACATATGCATGTCTATTTACACTGAAGTCCAGCCTATCTTTATGCCTCAGCAGCCCTCCCCTGATGGATTGACTGCTCGTGCCTTCAGCTTATGTACATTTTCATTTTTACTCCCTGGCTTGGCCCCTTGTCCCCTGTCTGTCCTCTTGGCTGATTAGAGCTGATTTCCACAACTTTGCTGCCTTGTTCCTGAAGTCCTCAGAACTGCTGTTTTGTTCATAGAATTGCCATCGAGCTGACCTGATTCTTGCCAGAAGATATATTTTAGCGCTCTTGCTATTTTTTGTGTTTGGAGTCAGGTTTTCACAACTGGCTTGAGTCCCAACAGGGGCACTCCTCCCATTTTCCTCTTGCATGCCTGTTCCCAACTTTCCCAGCAGCCGCAGAGATCGCACTGTCAAGTGGCAATGGCTTGTTTGCTTTCCATGAGGGGAAGAGTCAGTCGGAGCAGTGTCCTTGGAGCCATTGCAAGGGACGTGACAGGACCCACAGTCCTGAGGCAGTGCTGTTTCAGACCAGCTGGAGTCAGCTGTGCCCTAATCTCCAAATTCCCTGAAATGGCACCGTAAGCAGGGACTGCGTGTGCTTACTCAGCTGCACTGAGTCTGTGGGTTCAGTAGCAGTTCAGGGCACAGTGTGCACTGCTGTTCACTCTTGGTGCCTTACACTGCCCAGCTGAGGTCCCTTATATCCCTGTACCCTTCCTGGGAATGCCTGTCCAGCGATCCATAGCCAGCCCTTCATACAGAGGACTTGCACGCACTTGTCAGAGTGATGCAACGCTTTGGGAGCTTTGGGATGGGAGCTTTGGGCCAGGCCCATGTCTCAGGTGGCAGAAGCACGTGTGAGCTTTTTGTACCCAGAGGTGAGTCAGAGCCTCGGGGTGGTTTGGGGCGTGCACGGGGACAGTGTCTGGGACAGATCCCACATGTCCAACATCAGGGAGCAGGGCAGGGTGTGAGCAAAGCCTGTTTGCACACAGGGCCTGGCTCAGCCTCACGGCTGCCTGCAGACTCTGTGTGTTCCCCACGATGATCAATATGACTGTTTTTTAGCTGTTACCCCTTCGATTTATACTGTAAACAAGTTGCACTGACTGATATTTACCCTTTGCAGAAAGCAAACGTGTCTAAAGGAAGTGTGAACGATTCCCCATGTCTGTGTGGACTGTTCGTGTTCTGTCAGCTTTTCCATCATAGCTTCCCTCATCTCTTGTGCTTGAATGCAGCCTTCAAAAACATGTTAACTCTATTCCTTTGTTTGGGGTGTTCTTTTTAATTTTTGCTTCCTGCTACCCAGCAGTTCCACAGCAGTAAGTGGGTGGCACACAGTAGGTTCACTTTACCTTTCAGCAGAGGAGATAGTCTGAGATATTTGTTTTCAGCCTTTTCCACCTTGGAACCGTTTTCTTTCCCCCAAAACTTCAGGTTCTTATTTGCTGTTAAATCTACTTCTGAGTTTTCCAGCAGCCATCTCACTTGAAACCTAACTGCTGTGTTTAGTGCAGCCACAGCACTGTAATTAATAACTGCTCTTGTCAGGCCTAAGGAGGGGTTTCTGCAAAGAACCACTTGGCCTAAGTGAGAGAATATGTTCCAATAACCCTGATGTGGGGTTGCTTATGGGGTAGGGTGATCCACATTCACGTGCTGTTCTTCCATCACCAGCTGTAAAATTGATTGCTGGCCCCTCCTGCTATTTTCTCCCTACCCAGCTGCTTTGCACTGTCGTCCTTGGGGTGTACTAGTCTCAGGAGGCTGCATTTTTGTGCCTGAGTGTCCTTAATTTAATATTTAGGTGCCACTGTTCTTTCCTGGCTTTTCTCACTGCAGCAGCCTGACAGAAAAGCATGAATTTTTATAAATGGTTTATGAATCTTTTCCTTCTCAATATAAAAAAACAAGCCTATTAAAATAAACATGCTGGGAGCTGCAACAAGAGGGCTTTGTTATCTCTCAGAAGTTGTGGCCTGATGCTGTAAGTTGAGCTGTCAGTGGGGCTGTCTGGAGGGATGGAATCAATTCTCTGGTGAGCAATTTACTGGTCTGGGACATGTTGGAGTTTAAGTTACTGACTTTCCTGAGAAAGTTCAGGCTCTGATGTTTGATGGGATCTCTGGAGAAAGGAACAAGGACACCTAAAACTGACAGAAAGCTGATGAACAAGAAATCAGCAAGTGGAACCATCAATACCCAAGGCTGACGCCCTTGAGTCAGAGAAACCTGCTGTGCAGCCTGGAAGTGTCAAAACTGGCTGTGTCAGGAGATGGTGCTTCCAGAGAGTAATTACTGCTTTTTAATTACTGCTTTTCCCCTACAACTCTTTCTTGCTAGTCTTTTGTATTTAGGTTTGCCTTGATGGTTAATCAAATTTCAGAGCAGGTGACTGCAGAGCTGCAGGTGATTTCCATCTGCCAGGTAAGGCTGGGATTGCTCTGGCCAACTACAAGGGCACTGCCAGCTGTTTGTCTTGGCAGTAGGTTGCTAGCCTTTTTGGGTTTGTGTGACAGCACAGAGACAAAACTTGAAAATCCTTTTCTCAGAGCCCTTGTCACTGTCGAGGAAAGCAGCAGGCAGGATACATCTACTTTGTACCTCCTCTCTCTGTCCCAGCCCTATTTTTGGTAGCAAAGCTGAGCTCAGGGGACAGGTGATATTTTAAGAGTCAGGAGTCACTTTCTTTCATGGTTGCTACTCTTTTCCAACTCTTCATTACATTTATTTCCCAGTAATTTTAGTGACATAATTGTGAAGAATGCACAAGACAGTTTTACAGTTTTGGTTATTGTGCAAATGAGGCTGTGCCATCTCTGCAGAACCACCAAGGCTTTCACCAAAAAACACCTCTCTGAAGTGTGATCCATGACTCCAAATAGGTCTTGCTTCTTAACCGGAGTCAACAGCTGGAGAAACACAGCACAGATCCTGCAGGTTCCTCTCCTGTGTGCAAACTGGTTCCTCAGTCTGTTGTTCTATTGATTACCAACCATATTTGCAGTGCCCAATTCCTACAATGCCAGAATTCTTAGTAATCTTTCCTTAGGAGCACCATGGTGGGAAGTGTGTGTGCACATGTATCTCATCTGCCTGTCCCACATGTCCTCTCCAAAAGGGAGATGGGAGAGGAGAGGATTTTTCTTTCAGAAGAACTTGTTAGCATTAAGTGCTCAGCTGTTGCAGTTATTCATACTGAGTGACTACTGGGAAGCAGAAATACAAAAAAATGGGTAACAATTTCATTACATGATGTTTTATAGCAACTGCTATTCACCTTTATAAATTAACTGCTCTCTTCTGTATGGCAGAAAAAGGCTTTTATAGTTGGCAGGCTGCTCATAATATTCTACGGATTATTAAAGTAAGCTGTAGTTGTTGTATAATGCACATTATAATGGCGTGTGGTTTTACATTAATGTGTCTTGGGGGAGGATATTATTTCAGAATGTGTATTCACATATAGATGGAGTTGGAGTTTTTTCACCCTGATCAGAATGACATTCACAGAAAAGGTCCCTGGACCATCATCCCAGCAAGTTCCTTGTGAATAATAAAGTGGTGAGAAGAGAAAATTTCATCAGATTCTGCAGGAATTTTTGAAACAGACCTCGAAGAGCACAAGGGGTTTTTTTCTTACCTCCTGACTTTACATTTATAAACTGAGATGGTTCATATTTAGGTGAGCTATTTGGGCTCCCTGCTCTCCTCAGAGGTGAGAAAGCTGGGGAGCAGCCAGGCTGAGCTGTGTGTAAGGGTGGTGAGGGCTGCAGTGGGGCTGCAGTGGGGGCTGGTGTGTGTGAACCAGGGCAGCTGCCTTCAGACATCCCATTCCAGGCAGGACATTTGCAAGTCGAAGGGATTTCAGAACAGAGCTGTGGGAACAGCTGGGGAAATGCAAATGGAACTGTTACATTTGCATTAATTAATTAGGCAGTGACCACAAGGAGCATAAGTGCTACAGCTACTGGTGTTTAAAAAGTGTGAAAAAGATGTAGGATAAACATAGTTATGGAGGTGTTTGTCTCCTCTGTCAGACTGAATTTACAGATACTGTTGATCTGATAAAATGCAAATTAATATCCCAGGGTGAGACACACAGAGAGGACTGGATTAGGTGAGGAAGAAAATTTAGAGATGGAAACAGGGGAAAGCAGGTTGCAGTGGACACGATCTCAGGGTCAGCAGTGAGACTTTAACCTCTGGAACTATTAGATATTAGGAATTATTCATCTCACCTTTGACCATCCTGAAAAGATAATTTGGGCATGTTGGTGCAATTATAAAAACAACAAACAAACAAAAGCCCTGATAACGTACTGCTGATATGTGGCATAGAGGGATCTTAAAATAATCTTTATCCAGGGGATTAAGAGTTTCTGATCTACCACTGACCTGTTTTCAGAGTATTACAAATTCATGGTACTTGCAAAAACAAGACAAAAAGGCTGTAAAACAAGAGAAAAGCAGATTTACAGCAGCATATAAGTAACTAAAGTAAGTTGCATTGATGAGGAAACTTCAAACTAAAAACCATGCCTGGTGAAATCACCTTTTTCTAATCAGGAATCTAAAGTGTGCTTGGAAATCTGTGTGTAGAAAGTTTCTGGGCCTTTTAGGACATGTGTGAAAGTGTTTCTTTTCATTAGGAGTGAGAAATGCAGACCTCCAGATGCCCTCTATGATTTTTTTTCCCCCAAAGGAGGAGGAGCTGGGGTGAGATGGAGACACAAGCGCTGCTGTAGTCCTTGAGTCTGAATTAATGCTGTTGTTTTTAAGGGCTGAATAAACATTGGGAGTGAATGATTTCTGTGCACAGAAAGCCAGGAAAACCACTGACTTTGTGAACAAAGGGAAAGTTGTGTATCTCCAGGATTATGGACATCTCAGGGGTTTCATCATTACTAAATTCTTATGGGGAAAAAATAATTGACTAAAGCAAATTAAGTGCCAGAAAGTTATTTTTATTTCATTGCCTGACAGTAATACGTGGATTTGATTATTTGTTTTGGCCTTTTTGGGGGGTTTTTGCATGTAGTAATATAGTTAGCATGAAATTTCATCTTAGTTTGAGGTGCCTTACATCTTTATCAAATGATAAATAACACAGACTTTGGCTAGAAGTTCAGTATTTTGTAATTTTGTCTGTAAAAACATTTTCCATGGTCGATAAGAGAAATGTGAGACACCAGAGCAATAAATTCATGCTCATCTTTGGAGTAAAATAATAATTACTTAGGTAATACAATCTTTTTTATATACACACACATCAGGAGCCCCTGGCTACAAATGTGAGCTGAGTGAAGTCTCAGTCGTTCCCTGGAATACCCACCCTCGAGGAGCAGGACCCTGGTCAGTGAAAGCAGCCTTTATAAACTGTGAAGGATTTGCAGAGGGATGATAAACCCACACGGGACCAGCAGCTTGGAATTACTGTTGGATGTTTTAACTCCCAAAATCGCTGCAGAGATTGGGTAGTGGAGAAATCCAGGGCTGCAGCTGCCACGTGGCTGCGAGCGGGGCCAGCCGGGTGTGGGGGGCAGGAGCCCAGCTCTGTCCCCTGGGGGGGCTGGGGATGTCACCTTGCAGTCACAGAAACCCGGGCTCTCCGATCCTCACGAATAAATAGCTCAAAATAGAATCATACAGGTATGAACACACCTTTTCTTTTTACCTGTTGGAGGGGAGAGGGCTGGTTTGAAAGGGTCAGTGTCGATGCACCCTGCAATGTGACACTGCAGCGTGTGTGGCTGTGTTCTTGATTTCCCTGGTGCATTCATGTGCAGGGCTCAGTTTGGGCAGGCTTTTAATAGCAGTCGGGAGGGGAGATCAAAGTGCCACCAAGGCAGCGTGTTCAGTGCCTGGGTATCGAGTGGTCTCTGTGGTTTATTTACAGTAATTTGTTCTACATTTTTCACAACAGCCGCACCAACCCCAGCTCTGCATTCACAAGCGTGAGGACATCGTGGTGAAAGACGCCACCATTTTCACCCAGTAACTCCTCTGACAAGAGGTTCTTGTCTAGCATGTGAAATCGTAGAAGCCCCCAGCTGGCGACTATAAATTCCTGCCTTAATGGGCTGTGTCAGACACGTCGGGGGTGGCTGTGCTGGGAGGGAACCTGAGACAGGATGCCAAAGGGAGGAGTTTCCATCCAGCGCTGGCAGTCGGGAAAGTGTTTGTGTGTTTGGCACGAGAAGGGGCCCGGGGGTCCCTCCAGCCCCTCTGCAGGGAAGGTGACACCCAGGGGACAGGGCACTGCAGTAATGCATAAGTGGCTTCCCCAGCTGCAGCGTCTCTCACAAGTGGCTGTGAAAGACTAGAACAAGAAAATGAGGTTTTGTTCTTGTCTGGCCTGTCACAGGTTTAAAAGTTGTGTTGATTTCCTGTCCAAAACTTAACCAAAGCAGTTGTTAATTGGGCAGTGTGTGCCTGTTGCTCACTTCAGAGTTGTCCAGATGTGACTGTTCTAATTCACAGCAGATTCTTACTTAACTGTAGTTTCCTTTTGTTGTATCAGTTTTGCTGAGATCATCAGTTTGCTGTTCTGCTACAGATACCATCAGTTTTCGTTTCTACTTTCAGACATTTTGAGGATTTCTTGAATCTTTTGTCCTCCTGTTTTTGCCTTTCCTTGAATTATCACTTGCAGCCATGGCTCAGGCCAGGGCAGCTGTGTTAAGTACAGTTCCCTCCCCTCCTCCTGCCCACGTTGGCACCAGCCTGTGCTGTGCCCATGGTTTGTTTTACTGCTCTTCTTGTTTTCCTAGATGTGAAGGAGGGTACATCCCTCTCCAGTGCTGAGTGTTCTCCACATCCGTGTAACAAGTGAAGGAACTAGCAGTAATGTCTCGCTATTGCTTTAGTAACCTGTTCAAAGAAGTACAGCAAAGGCCTGGGGAAAAAAAGGTTACTGATAGTTTGTGGTGCTAAGTTCTTGAAACATAAAACCAGGACCAGGCTCTGCTTCGAGCTGAAGTGTTCAGTGGAGAGACTGTGCAGCATTTGTCAGGGGAAAATGCTTTATTTTGCTGGCACCAAAGTTTGCAGTCACTTTCTGAATACTGTTATATCTGACAGGCCCGCCCTAGGTTCAGCTGGTGCTTTTCTTTGTCCAAATGATGATTTGAGAATACTTTAGATAATTTTAAACACTAAAAAGGCCTCTGATCCAAAAGAATTGTGTGATTCTGTGAAATATGGTTCAGAGTAGTCAGGAAATTAATCACTTGGAGAACCCCTGGCGTTCTGTCTTTTGAACCTCCTCATAATTCCTCGGAGTTCTGCCAGGAAATCAGAGGGGGAAATCCGAGGGTAGCTAAATTAAGAGATGACTCTGAATTTTACCCCAGAGCTGAATTGCCAGTGGCAGGCACTGTGTTCAATGAAGAATTACCAGGCAGACTTGTATCTGTAATTAGCATTTCTCATGAGCAAGGCCTCCTGCTGCTGGGTGGCACCAGCAAGAGGCTGCTCACCCCTGGGACAGCTTTCTCCCAGCCTTCCAGGAGTCCTGGCTGGCTGTCACTTGCTGTGATTCTGCTGTGATTCCAGGCAGTGAAAGGAGAAGGGCTTTATTGGGTTTGACAAATGCAGTGTTACATGTGGGAGGTGACCTGGGCTGCCTCAGCTGCACACACCTGCTCTGGGCTGAGCTTGCACCAGTGTCCTCTGAAAATTTGCCAGACAGATGATTCGGTGCATTGTGTGTCTGATGCAGCAGGTTTATTTTCAGACACATCTATAAGTTGAATTTTTTTCTGCTAAGAACCATTAAAATGAGTTTCTTGTAAGAAATTGCCTCCCTGTTAAGAACAGATTTATGACTACTGGCCAATACTGTCCTAATAGTGCATCCTGTTCAAAATTGGTATTTATGTACCAAAAAATGCTTTAAAAGCAAGTAAATTAAATATCATGTTAATATAAATGTTAGTGAAAATATCTGGTCTAAAGTTCATTAATATTCAAAAGAAGCTTCTCAGAATGTGGTTGATGAAGAACTGCATAATAGCTGGATTTTTTTTGAAAATATATACCTCAGACATATCCATAGCTGAATCCAGCTTGGGAGAACTTGTAAAGTCACATTAGCATATGAGAAGAAACATAAAAAAACTTGAGTTACTTACTTAAGCTTTTGTTTATGCTGTCCAGGTAACATTCTTTTAACACATGCAAATTAAATCTACAGTTTGAGATTTAAGCTTGTGTGGCCCAAGAGAGTTCACGTAAACTTTAGTTATTGCAGAATAAGTACCACCTTCCTCTCTAAAAATTTTGAGAGTAAGCAGTGTCCTCATCTTTCCAAGGAATTCTTCCTAAATATAAAAAGAAAATAAAAATCATAGGATCTGGTTTGAGTTGCAGAATACTGGGGGCTCTCCCTAAGCCCTTACATTGCTCTGTTCTGTACCTTAGCACTTCACCAGGCGCCTGGAAGGTTTATTTGCCTGCTGGCTTGTGGAGTTTCTTGCCCATGTGTCTCCTGCATGAACAATTCCTGGAGATCAAAAGCTTTTGCTGAGAGCAACCACAAGCAGCCCCTTGCTCAAACACTGCTCTCAGTTCTCTCTCCTGTTCTCATTATAATTACAGCCCCGAAATTGCCAAGCAGGAGTGGGAGTTCATACAAATATTTGTGGGACTGTGAATTGCGCTGTGGGGTGGAAGGCCAGGAAAGCCTCGGAGGTGGTTTTGAACAGAAACATTTTGCTTTCAGGAGCAGGTGCCCGTTCCTGTGTATCACCCCACGCCCAGCCAGACTCGCCTGGCCACGCAGCTGACGGAGGAGGAGCAGATCCGGATAGCGCAGCGGATCGGCCTCATCCAGCACCTTCCCAAAGGAGTCTACGACCCCGGCAGAGACGGCTCCGAGAAGAAGATCCGAGAGTAAGTCCCAGGGATGGGATGGGATGGAAGGGATGTGGCTGTTGCCTCGCTTTGGGATGCTGCCCTGGGAAACCTGACCTTGTCATCCTGGGTTTGCCTGATTTTCAGGGAATGTAATTTAATGTAGCTTTTTAAAAAAAGCTAAAGCCCTGCGAAGGCTGATGTGGTGAGCAGCATCCCTGCCAAGGGCAGGCGGTTGGAGCTCCATGGGCTCCAAGGTCCCTTTAACCCAAACCACTCCGTGCATCCGAGGCTCTTTCCTTTATCTTACGCAAGGCAACTCCTCACAGTATCTACAAATGCTAAAAGCATCCAGGAGTAGATGTTACACTGTTTTTAATTTCCAGGTTGGTAACAACAGCTGAAATATTTTATTTTTCCCCCCCAGATGTGTCATTTGTATGATGGACTTTGTTTATGGGGACCCTATCCGATTTCTGCCGTGCATGCACATTTACCACCTGGACTGTATAGATGACTGGTTGATGAGATCCTTTACCTGTCCATCCTGCATGGAGCCAGTGGATGCAGCACTGCTTTCATCATATGAGACTAACTGAGCCAGGGTTTCTCTACTGAACCTTCAAGGAGACCATCCACTTCAATGGGTTTGATCCTTTTGTCATTCAGCCCAAAGAGCCAGGAATTAGGAATTAAGATCATGCACAAAGTATACATTTCCTAATAAATAAATAAATGAAAAAATATTCCTGAATGGCTGCAAATATTGGAAAACATAGTATTTTAGAGACTATAGAAAAGTAGGTTGTTATTTTTAATGTAAAGCCTTGACCCACCATTGTCTTTTAATGTTTGTTCTTACACCCATATATAGGAATTGGGTAAAGTGTTACAGCAACTGTAAATGTTTAAACTGCGTGTATCCAATTTTATTAGCAGCAAGATAAGAGTATTTTTTTCCTAAATAAAGTAACCAGTTTTGTTCTGATTCTTTTCACAAGTCCTGGCATTTGGGTCAAGGCTTTATTGAAATCTACATTTTATAACACTGGCACAAAGAAATAGTTTTAAGCTTGTTTGCACAGTTCTTTTTCTTTTTTTTTTTTTTTTTTTTTT
>VYXD01007607.1:236712-289311 GCA_013397195.1 Hylia prasina
TTTTTTTTTTTTTTTTTTTGTCCATTGGAGATGGAATTCATTGCCTTAGGTCTTTTTAATAGTGTATTGTTATTGTTGGGCTGGCTCTATGCTTGAAAACCAGTTTATTTATAACCTGTTAAAAGTGCTATATTTTGTTTGCAGTTAGGAATATGCAGATTTCAAAGTGATCTCCTAGCTTGTAAGCAAACTGAGATGCATTATCCCTTTTCTACAAGTGATGCAGATTATGAAGATATGACACAAGTCCTGCAGTGAAACTGTGGTTTCATGGGGTTTTTTTGATAACTTCCTTTGGCTTTGATGAAATAACAGTCCTTAAACTTTAATATGTGATCTTTAACTTGATCAGATTAAAAGTGGGCCGGATGAACAATAAATAGTTAAGCTGCCATAACTGAAAAAAAAAAAAAAATTGGAACTAATGTAGTGTTAGCATTGATCACTTATTCTACTTTTTTCTCCCTAAAAATGGTTGTCTTGGCTCATAGTAAATGGATACTGCATCTCTCCTTCTTGTAGTTCTTAGGTTATCAGAAGTTAAGAATAAACATACTGTATCTCAGTCTCCTGTATTAAATGTATCTCTTGAGCCCTGCTGGCTGACACATCAGTCCACCAAACAGGAATGAACACAGAGAGGAGAAAAATAGACTTTGTTCTGCACATAAATGCAAAGTTTATATAAACACAGAGTGTCAGTGTAGCAGTGGAGGGGCAAACAGTCCTGCTATAGCCAGAGTGACACAATTCCCTGATTTCTGTAGCAAACAGTATGTGCTTGTTAAGAGAGGCTCCAGCAAAGATTCTAGCTGTAAAGACCTTTTTCCACTTAGCATGATTTTTTTTTTCTTCTCCCCCACTCCCTTAATGTACCTACTGTGACTTCTATGCATTCAGTGCCACCCTGACACAGTGAGAAGCCCTGGTCTCATGAAATGAAACACAATCTCAAGTTAACCACAGCAGCTTGGGGGATGTTCTTTGATTGTGTTTCAGCTACAGTTTGAGTTCTTGATACAAGTTGTGTTTAAAGACCCAGGTCCTTTGAGGACTTAGTGCATTTTCAGTAGAGGAGGATTGTAATTCTGTGGGTTATGGATAACTGGTCAGCACAATGGAAAGTCAACGTTTGTTTGTTATTCCTGCAGCTGACAGCACCTTGCTCCCTTAGAGAAGAACTCCAAGGAGCAGTGAAAAGGAACTGAAAACACTCTGCAGTTCTAGATTCACTCTAATGGCCACACATTTATCTGGACACAACATTTTGCTGAATTCATACATACCTAATTACATGGATCAAAATCTGGGAAAAGAGACCTGAAGTTGTGCAATATCATTGTTCCTTTTCATCATTCCATGTGTGTTCCTTTGTGTCCTCCTTTTTGTCTGTTTGTTTCAGGGGTTGGATTTTTTTTTGGTAAAACAATGTCCACATTAAGTATTCATTTCTTTATCTTGTTAAAACTGGCAAATGAACAATTTGAAAAAAAGTGTTGTCATGGTGGTATTAGTCTTTATTTGTTACAAGACTTGATCTAGAAAGATTTAAAAGAAGTAGGAAGTGATGGGTTACTGAGCTGAATGCTTTCCTAGGCAGCTGACGCCTGAGCAGCTGAACTTTTAACACTGATACTGACTGGGCTAAGAGAAGAAATTACTTCTATTAAAATACTTGTTGAATAGCAAAAAGGTGTGAAGGGCTAAAACTGGAGCTGATGACAAAAGAACATTCCAAAAAAGTTGAAATTTTAGCTTAAAGACAAATGTGTAAATATAACAAATAAATCAAATTATTTTTCAAGATTTTAGGTACAGTACTGTTCTGGGTGATTTCTAATTCAAAGAAGAATTGATCTAAATTTAATGCAAAATAACATATAACCTGAATTTTAGTTAACTGTGGAACCAGATCTATGCTTTATTTCTATCATCTATAAGATGAAGATATATTTACCTCCTGTCTTAGAAGTGTCCAAAAAATTACTTGCACTTCAAACACATTAAGACAGTCCAGCACAGCACAGCTGTTCCCACCTGGAGTCTCCTGCAGCTGAGTGAGGGGAAGGAGTTGGCTCTGACTCACCTGGACCTGTTCACCCAAAGCCCTTCTCATGCCAGGGAGGCCCACAGAAACATGTCTGCAAAGCAGTTTGAAGGAAAAAACAAACAAAAAAGCCTCTTACAGCCACTGTGTGCAAGTACCTGAGTCTGGAGGTGCTTGACAGCCCTCAAGAGCTGTTGCTTTGAAGCCTTTTTATGGGGCCAGTGCAGTGTGATGCAAACACTGAGTGCAGTGGTGGCATTTGTAATTCAGAGCTGGAAGGGGCACACAGACCCTGCAGGGCTGAGGGATCACCAGGCTCATTTCAGCAGCACAAGGGACACTGAGTGTGAAACCCACATGCCCCAGGTCAGTGCCACCATGTCACTGCTGTCCCCTGCACAGCCAGAGCTGCTGCAGAAGCTGCAGGGAGGGAGGGAGGGCAGCACCTGCCCCCAGGAGCACAGCAAGGACGTGCTTGGGTTTCACTTGCAGATTAGAGTAGGACATGGATTTTGTCCATGAGAGGGAAACCCCCACAAAACTGAAGCCAGAGGTGTAATAACAAGTAAGGAACACTCAGTTTTGTACAGACCTTCATGCTTAGAAATTCTTGGGTGCTGCAGGAATTAACACTTTAATCATTTTACATCTAAGGATGGTAACCCTTACTACTTGTTGCCAGTTCATTATGTAAATCTGGGGGAGAATCATACATAAACAAACCCAGCCCAGAGCATTTCTTTCTAAGGAGCCACATAAGGGTTTAAAAGCTCCTATGGTCTTGCAGCTTCCCAGGGCTGAAAGCAATTCTGTGTTTGGAAGGCTGACAGTCTCCCTTTCCAGTGGCAGAAGGATGCATTTCTGGGCTGAGGGATTATGAAATACCTGAACTTACTTCAGTTGCCACAGTTTCAGGACTTCGACATTTCCTGTCCTTGTGCAATTGTGGTAAAGATGAAAATTCCTTTGAGTCAGACTGCCAGTGAAATAAATAACAAGATGGCTGAAACTAAACATACAGGGTCTCTCAGCAGTTAAATCCTGGATTAAAAGGATTCAAAAAAAAATGTGGATGCTGGCTGATTACAAACACAGTTTGTTACAGATACCACATTTTTATTAAAAACATACATTCTAGTTGATAACCTATAAAACACATTAATAAAATCTGTTCAGAAGAACCCTTCTTGACTTAATACCCAGAATAAAAATTAGCTTCAAGGATTAACTTTTCCTTTAATATAGCATTTAACTTTGAAGAATATAATTTATGCTAACCATCCTTTGCAGATTATCTTGCATTTAAACCTGTTCTAGGATAAGGATTCAGGGCTTTGGAATTCATGGTACGAAATGCAAAGTTAATGCTTTGTGATAAAGAGAACAGTCTAAATGTACTCTGCTAAAGCATCTTTTTGATTTAAGCAAAAGAAATAACTATTTTCAAGCTAGCAACTGATTCATTACAACATCCACTCTGCTCTGACACTTGGCTAAGTAAAAGCTGCAGAGAGGAGTTTATAATGAAGAAATCCTTTGTGCAAAAAGCCCTTTCTGTGTTCCCACAGCACCGAGGTATTTGCTTACTCAGCAAGAGGGGCCCAGCCACACGGAGCGTGCACAGGGAGCCCCCAGCCCTCCTCTGTCCTCCTGGCTGCAAAACAAGCAGCAGAAACTTCATAAACCTGCCCTTTGCAGCACCAACCCCTACAAAACGTTTGTCTTTCTTTCCAAAAAGGCATTTCAGGAGCTCTGCACACAGCAGTAAATGTTGGATTCACCACACACACCACGTGTGCCCTCGGCTGCCCACACCGAGCACTTCCCCAGCCTCGCTTTGCTCCCTTGCTGCACTTTTGCCAGGGTTCTCACTGCACCATGAGAGACAAACTTCACCTTTTCAGCATCTTCTGCCTACATTTCTGCCACGTTAGCAGGAGCTGCCTGTGTAATCCAGGATTCCCGCTGGGGAAGCAGATTGAGGGAGGCAGACAGGGCAAGAATTCAAGGGGGGAAAGGATGAATCACTCCAAAACTGCTTTCTGAGCAGGACAGAGCCATCCCAGGCACTGTCCCACTGAGGCAGAGCTCTGCTAGTCCAGAGTGAAAACTGATGCCCTTCAAATCTAGAGCATAAAACTGCATTTTTGTGAGGTTACCCCACTAAAGGGCTCTTGCTAGATTGCCTGTTTGCCTTGGGATTTCTTGTTCTAGAAGGATGCAAACTGTACAGTCCTGCAGTGTGATCCTTCTGTAAATCATTAGTAAAGGCCCTTAACCTCTGCATTTTCCTCAGCCATCAAAGCTTTCCTTTCTTTTTAAAGTACTTTGCCTTTTTAAAGTCCTGAATTTAATAAATAGTTCAAGCAGTTCTGATAATTTTTCAAAAAGCTTTGGCTCCAGAACCTATTACCACTGTGTGTCAGTATACATACATCCATACATAGATGTTTTATGTATATTTATATATGCTTTTCTTTATGCATGTGTGTGTGTGACAGATCAGACAACAGCTGTAGCTAAGGCACTATGCATGGAATTCCTGCTGTTCCTTAGAAACACCAACATTTATTTGCATCAGTGAAGAGCCAAGCCAGCATCACAGAATGGAAAACTGACTTGGGTATCCACAAGCCATAAGAATGAAAGGCAAACCAAATTTTTCATAACTGCATCAGTCATTGAAATAACCTCCCCAGGCAATGCAAGATCTCTCCACACTAGACGCTTCTAAGATTCAGCTGGACATGGTGCAGTGCCACCTTGCCTAGCCTTTGCTCTTGGCAAGAAAGGTTGGATCAGATGATCCTTGAGTTCCCTTCCAACCTGGAATTGTATCTATGACTGAAATATCAAACTGTAACTGACCCTGATGTTTGCATCTAGCAACCTCTACAGCTGCACAGCCTCAGTGGTGGTGGGAGCAGTGCTGGGTACTGAACCCAGATGAAGATGACAATGAACATGAGCCATGAAATTCTAGGATGCTCTGGAGTTAACAGCCTTGCTTCACTCCCTAGAATGGTTTACTGAACTCCACTGAGATATAGTTCCTGTTCCACATCTGCAGAGCAGAGGCAGCTGCAGGCATCTCACACCAGCAGCTTTCCCAGAACATCAGGGAAAGCACCACATTCACAAAGCACCAGCTCCTCCTGGGACTGTCCCTGTGACACAAGTGACACCAGGCATGGCCCCAGGGCTCCAGCACTGCAAACATCCCACACAGCTCCAGCACCAAGGATGCTGTTCTTCCCTTCACACCCTGTGTGCTGCAGGATAAAAGGGATGGGAAGAGGAAAACTTGTCCAGAGTGTTGCAGCTTCTGCCTGTCTTCTCTTTCCACCACATCACTATGTTACATTTAGGCCACAGGCCTGAAACTGCTGTTCCTGGACTTTGCTAGAACAAGAGAAACATTTCTTTGCCTTTTTAAAAATTGAATCAGCCCACAAAAAGAGCATGCAGGGGGTTATGACTGCTGTGTTGTGTATTCTTTCTGTAAAATAGCCAAGGAGAGAGAAAGCAAGTAGATTTCCATGCAATTCATAATTCTAAATGAACACTTCGCCTATGCTTAGCCAGCAATAAAAATAAGTAGGTCCTGAGGTTTAAAAAACCCACAGAAGATAATGGAGGACAGCCCAGTCCTACAGAGTCGTGACTGAATTTGAGGAAACACTATACAGAACTTTACCACAGTGCAATGCAGGTATTTATTAGCTCTGTTGCTATTCGTAAATCTTGGAGACAGGGATTGACTGGGCATGTCCTTAAAAGAAAGCACTTGGATATTTTTTTAAAACACCTGAAGCAAACGTAGATAGCATCTTTAAAAAATATTCTATGATGACAAATCATTCAATTAAAACACTTGCTGGTACACGCTTTGCACATCATCTGCCACCAAAATGTATTTGCAGAACATAATGAAAAAAGAAGCAAGTTCATTTCTAGTCTGTTCAGGTTGCCAATCTCATTCATCAGTGATGTTGCCAACCATTACCCATTTTCCTGTAGAGCAGTAAACAACATGACTCACCTCTTTGTCTTCTCCTCTTCCTCCCAGAGGGGGGATGGTGTTGAATGCGTTGTTCTGGTCATTTCATATACATTTGCTTTGCTGCTGTGTTTTTATGCTTGAGAAGGCAAAGAAATGCATCTTGCAGGTAGAACTGGAGGCTGAGTGTTGTATTTAAACTCCTGGGAGTGCTTTTTGCATTCTGGGACTGACCTGTAGGAAAGCCTTGTCTCACATGGAGAAGCATTACTTGATGCCTCTGATGGGCCAGAGGCACACAAGCTGTCACCCGTGAGCTTTTAGTCTTGGACCCAGGCCACAGATAACTAAAAATACTGAAGCACTCAATGTGGAATTTAATGCCAAACCAGTGTGAAATGGGAGGAAGTGTTTGCTATGATCCTGTTCTATGCTGCTGTGTTTCATAAAAGGCTGTTTCCTAAGCCAAGTTTTGAGATGCAAACATCCTGAGGCCAGGCACAGTCAGAAGGGGACAGTCCTTAAACCATCCACCCCTGATGGCACGTGTGAGCTGTGGATGGCAATTGAACTGCATGTCAGTAAGCAGAGCAGGCTCCTATGACACAGGTGGAGTTGAGCAATCCTAAGTGTGTGTTTCCAGATCACAGTAGTTCTGTATCATGTTTGTGACTTCATCAAATTCTCTTCGAACCATCCAGAAAAGCTGGGTCCAGGTTCAGCTCCGGCCCAACATTCTTCACCCCACAGTTTGTGTCTCATCTTGTGTTGCTTACAGGAGCTGGGAGCTGATGCAGTTGCACCTGAGCAGACCTCAGCAGGAGCTGCTGGCTCTTCAGCCCCTCTCCTCCCTCAGTTCACTGAGAGACCTTGCACACAAGGATTCCAGATGCCCTTTTACTGCCTTGCCCTTCCTGCCAGCGCCACTTTCAGGTGACAGAATTATCCCATGGGGAACCACAGCCACTGATCCAGGAAACTGAGTAGGAATTTCTACCCCTCCTTGCTTACTGGCAGGAAAACACTTACTAGTTTAAAAAAATACATAGGAAAAGAAATTAAGTTTGTAGGCTTTATGATAGAGGTCCTACCAAGTGCAGAAAACGTTTCTGCTGTCCTAATTACTAATTTTTGTCTTTGGATAGTATCTCTGGCTTTGCTGAGGATGGGGAAGAGCTGATTGCAGCAGTTGTTGTCTAAAGCTGGTGTACAGAGTGGATTTCTCAAGCATTGCTCAGACAGTTCAGTGTTTAAATGCAGCAGGAACTGCTCTTTCTGCAGCTGAGGTGTGGACTATATCCATCTGCAGTCATACTTCCATTTCCTGAATCCTGGGCCACACTTCAGTCTCTGATGTGCAATTCAATGACAATATTTGCTATTTTCTGCTAAGTGAGTACCCCTGAGGCGAGAAGTCACACATTTGTGCTTCCCCTTATTCATTACATTTGGGACTCCAGACTGATGAAGCAATTTACTGTCCTGCAGAGCTGCTCCAGGCAGCAGCAGCAGCTTCTGGAGGAGCAATGGAAAAACCAGCCCAGATCTTCCAGCCCAGACTGACCCACAGGGTTTGGATCCCTGCCATGGAGGAGCACCACAATGAGGGAACTGATGAGCAGAGTGATGCTGGGCAATTGCAAATGTAACACATCAAAAAACTTACACAGTGACATTGTACCAAACCTTCCATTCACCTTCTCCTCATGTGAATCCACACTATTACAGTCCATAAATCCTCATAGCATAAGGAAGGTGATTATTTGCTTTGGCTTGGGAGCCAAGGAGCCAGAGTGAAATATCACAGCGAACTACAAAGCACCCAGCTGAAGCTGGAGATCAGCTCCACAATGACTGGTTCTGGCATTTGGGTAAAGATGACTACAAAAATCTTAGGAAGGTTATGAAAACCTTAGGAAAATCTTGGGATTTTCACTGCTGCAAAGCATCAGAGAAGCTGGCTGCGTATCACACAGTACATCCTTTGTGTGATGTATCTAAGATCAGGCAAAAGCGAGTTGTGGGTGAAATTTCAAAGATGAGAAATGAATCTACACTCAGAAGGACTGTTCACTTTCTGCAAAGTACAATTTATGCTAATTTTCACATGGCATTGCTTGCTTAAAAGATGCTAAGGCTGCCAAAATATTTGAAAAGGACACAACTGGAAGAAGAGGCGTTATATGCATGAAGTAGAACAAGAAACTTTTTTTATTCTATACAAAGAATGACTGAATTTTTACACTGAAGTTTTGATGTGCAGCATGTAAATAGCGTAACTGTTTATACTGAACTTTATGTGAATTGAGAAATTTATCGGAACTGAATTTATCTGAGAAAGTCACTTTAAAAAATGCACTCTTCATCTGTGATTTTTAACTTGCAAAGACTTTTATAAAGGGTATCTATTTTTAAGACAATGCAAGTTCTCCCTGTTGAGGAACTGGTGGTTCTGTCTCCTTGCATATTAATCTACAGTTATAAAACAATTTTATTTCCTTTGAGGAGGCAAAAGCAGAGCTATAAACTGTCAATTTTCTCTTCTGCTGGGAACAATCACTTTAGAAAGGATATTCACTGTGAGGTACATAGATATGAATCTTTCTGACAAACATCTCCATTGGAGAAAAAGGGCTGTCAGAAGACCTCCCATCTCCACCCATCAGAATGGGTAATGGGGAAGAAGCTCTTTCAAAAGGGAGGTAGAAGTGTGCCCCAAAACCCCAGAGGCATACAGACATGGAGCTAGCCTGGAGAACAGCAAACACAAGGCAAAGCTGTGATACCACTGACTTCACCAGTGTTCCAGCAAAGCAGGAATTCCATGGCAGCATTGGAAAGCAGACCCAGCTCTTTGCTCTATTCTCAAAGCCCCTTAAACAGAAATTCTCCCAAAAGATCAATAAAGAGCAGAAAGATAAAGGGCTGCCCTTTGTGCTGAGGGAGCCTGCTCCAGCCCCAGCTTCCTCCCACAGGGAACATCAGCCTTGTGCCACAGGGATGTCTCAGCTTGGGAATCCTGAGAGCAGTCACTGTAGGAAGGGCTGGACTGTCACAGTCACTCCTGTATCGCTCCAGCCACAAAATGCAGGGCTGCCATTTCCTAAATGACCTGCAAGGACTTGTGCTTTCAATTTGACATAAGCTTCAGATCATGTTCATTCTGACAAAAGGCATTTCCTAAGAACCTCCCATTGTCAAAGAAAAAGTGATGCAGTTTTATGCTGTCACCACCTTTCTCCCTGCAATCCTCAGTAAATTAATTCAGCTGCTACAAGCAGCAGACTTGACAGGAAAACCAAGCTAAAGAAGAAGACAAGGTACTTGCATAAGAGAGACCATTATTTTCACCAGCAGGTTTCTTACAGAAGCAAAAATGGGACTGGTAGAAGCTGGTAAAGAGAAGCTTTCTGTGCACATCCAGAAATGCCCAGGACCCACAGCTCCTCCCTGCTGTGAGATTTTCTCACACCATTCCAACAAAGCAGGTACTGGGAAAAAGCAGTGCTTCCTTCTCAGCTGTTAGCAGTATGGATCCAAACAAACACTTAGAACTAACTGAGATTAAATCTGGAAAGCTTAAAGTTTTGCTGTTTGGTTTTTTTTCCAAATGTTCCCCTTTCACTAAGCAAGCTACAACATAATGTTGTGAACACAAGAAAAGGCACATGATTGAAAAATGAATTACACAGATGTAAGTATTCAAAAAGCCACTGTTGGAAAAACAATATTTTTCAGGGTTATGGTTGGTTTGTGAGATTTTTTTGCCATGTTATTACACTAGATTAATGTTTTATGCATCACCTTGGAAATTTTAAGTTACTTGGCTTTTCACTGACTTGAAAGAGAAGGAAAAATAATTCTGAAGTGTCAGTAATTTTCTGCACCAAAGTTTGCAACAAACAGAACATCAAAGAAGAAAAAGTTACGACACTGCCGAGGCTCCACAGTGCATTCCATTTTCTGGGGCGGATTTGGCTTGGTGCAGGGCAGCTTGAATTCTGAAATGTGTCCTTGTTTCCATGGAGTAATTCTTGTAGTTTTGTCTGAAACAAAAGAAGATCCACTCTGGTGAATATATATTTTTAAAACATTTCTAAGTTATCTTTGTATTACTGTTTTAAGCAAAACAACAGTAGACAGCAAAAAATCTTTTCCTCACAAGCTCCTTTGTTGCCTACTCTAAAATACAAGGCATGTGTTCCTGGCCAAACAATGCAGCACTTTGTTCTTTATTTGTAGTTCCACTCTCTGGCAATTACCAGAAAAATATAGTTTAATAAGAAATTGAATCTGGTCCACTCAATCAAAACATTGAATCCATATTAATTATCTGTAACATCCATTTAGTTTGCATTCAGAAATTAGGAAATTTTTCCCCCTCTCAAAGTGTAACTGACAGATTTGAATACAAATATTTTCAGCATTTAAAAATCATTTTAATAAGGCAGACTCATTTCAAGAAAGTAAAGAGGAGGGGGGGAAAAAAGAGAATAGAAAGAGAGAGAGAGAAGGGAAGCTGTCCTGATCCAGAGGAGGGAAACACCCCATCTCCATCCTGTGGTTGCCAACAATGTGAATTCTGTGTGTAGAAAATGAAGGCTGCTGCTCCAGAGCTTGGAAAGAGAAAGTGGGCACACACTTTCCATATTAGATTCCATATCAGTTTTTGAGGAACGAGTCACCATCCCAGGGAAAGACTGGCAGGATTTGCATCACACACACCTAGTGCCTAGCTCTGCACTGTCATCTGCCTGTCATTTCCAATAGTTCTGTCATGCTCTAAGGAGTTACTGGAAGATTCAAAGAACCTGTATTTTCATGGAAAAGCTTATATAAAAAAAAGAAAATTTGCCCCAGGACCACATAGAAATTGCAGATCCTACTTAGCAGGAATTAACATGTCAGCTCCTACAGGATGGATACAGAATCCAGTTACAAAAGAGGATTAGACCATGCTAATTTTCTAGGAGAAGATATTTGTCATCTTTACAGAAACATAACACTAAGTATTAAACTCTGTGTATCTTAACAGCATTTCAGTTCTAAATTCGCAATTCAAACCAAGCATGGCAGTGTGGTATCTTTGTGGCAGTGCCAGTCTCTTGATGAAAACAAGGACTTCCATGCCCATCCTACACCAGCTTTTGATTTTATGTATGCAACACCCAAGGGGCTGACTGAGAAAAGGAGGTGGCCAGGTTCTGCTGTGTGCTGATCTGAAACCCCGTGGAGTTCTTCCTTTCAAGGAAACCGATTTTCTCATGCCAAGCCCGTATTTCTCAGGAGTACACCGATATTGTTGCCTGTAGTTTACAGTCATACAAATAGAAATACTTCCATGCATGACCAAGCCAAAACTGTTTATCATCTCGTCCCACTCTTTCTCCCAGAGCTGAGGATCCAAGCCAGCAGCAGATCGTGGATTTAGGTCAGGCAAATCAAGCGTCACGCACCAGCCAAGCGCTGCTGCCAACTGCAAACTGAGTTCTGCAGCCCCAACCCCACCAACGCTCTGCTCTCCCTCTCGTGGCTGCTCAGACATTCAGTGTTTGTAGCTGAAAGCTCATAAACCCGGAGCATTTTAATGCCACAGGTGGAAATGTAAGAGCTGCACCATTACTGATGACTGACTGAAACAAGGGGGGTTGTAATGAGGCTGTTTTTGCACGTGTGTGTTGGCTTTTTGTTGTTGGTTTGGTTTTTTCTGCATGTCATTACAGTTTTCAAGCACAGCACGTCTGAGTAGCAGCTTTCATACACTGGGCACAGCACATTTTTCAGAGCTGCTGTCTGTTAAGCCAAACACCTTCTCCTGAGGGGACCTGTGACACTCAGAGCTGCCAGGGAAAGGTGCAATGGCCAAGCAGCAAAGACACAAGTTACAGCTGGAATCCTCCAAATCATTAATTTCTGGATCTCTCGTTAAGAGAGATTTGAACAAAGAAAATGAGGACAGGAGAGGTGTGTTTTGAGGAACATGAAGCCAATTGAAACACTTTCCACTGCACTTTGCTAATGCAATTTTTGCTGCTTTTAATATCTTCCATGAGTCTACAGAGAACCAGGCTCAGAAGCACAGGAGATTAAGGATTGCAATATTTTAATTTTTTGTGCTGACAGGCTTTTGGCATAATCTTTGGTAGGTTTGATTTGCTGCTGTGACTTGCACAAAAAGCAACATAAAAACTCCATCTGACTTCTCTGACCAGGGGGCAGGCATCAGTTTTGTAGCTGCTCACACCTGTGGCAGTGGCTCTGCACATCTGGACTCATTCAGGATCCAGGCAGAGGTGAATACCCTTCTGCTGCTGAATGCTTGAAGAGGGGGAGATTTGTTTGGGTTGGATTTCCTCCCTCCCCAACACTGCCAAAATTCTGGCTCAGCAGAGAAATAAAGGTTCAAACAGAGGCAAATCCCATATTTTGTTAATTTTATAATAAAGAACACACATGGTGAAGTCCAGCTTCCCATAAACCTACTTTGCTAGAAAAATCAATCACAACTAAACAGTAAAAACAGGTGTTTTAGTTGCCTTGATGCAGATAAAACAATACAAAGATACCAAGGATAACTTGAAGAATTATCTTAAATGTATTTCATCAAGGAAAGAAACAGGCACTGCAGGCCATCAATTTAAGTAATGCTATTTTAGCCATAACACAGAGCTTTGATTTAATTTAATACATCTTTTATATGAATAAGCAAATAGACTACAAAGATTATTACATTTTGTTGCACATGGATTATTTCTTATGGAAGCCTTTGACATTCCTATTAAGATACTTAATTTTGTTGGCTCTTTTTGCAAGTCCAAGACTGAACAAATGTAACAGCTAACACCGGAAAGGTCCAAATCAAAACTAAGGCATGCACGTTCCCATTGGAAAAATGAAATGAGTTTCCATGATATTAATGAAATTATTCTGCTTCCTGCTAACCAGTAAAACACCACACTGATCCATCAGACACCATCACAGGCTTTTCACTTACTTTGCTTTTTCCAGAAGTTTTATTGCTTCTTCTCTTCTATCCTGGTCCAGATACAGTATCGCCAGCTCCAGTAAGGCATTTGGAATTAGATAATGGTCGTATTTTATCTTCTTCTCACTGCATTGGAAAAGAAATAGCCTAGAGACCTTGAAATGATATAGTGTTTCCCTCATTTAACAGTTCCAAACACAAATAAATAGGAGACTAGCTAAGATCAGAAGGAGCAATCAATCTCTACTACGACACTTGTCATGTTCTGTATCCGAAGTTCCCTTCTGGGTAATTAAATGTGTATTTTGCATAAGCATCCTACACAGTATATATCCTCTCAGGATTGGAAAATAATGCCTTTATTATCAGGGAAGGGTTAGAAAAGATGACAATATGATGAGCTCTATCCATGTGAGCTGACAAAAAGAGGTGCCATTCACCACATAATGTGGAGAAGTTCCCAGTGTAATCATGCTCCCACAAAGTGCATTGGGCTTTTTGGGTACAGCTTCTTCATGACTAGAAAGAGGAAGGGGATAATAAAAGCTAAGTGGTATCTGAAAAATTTTGTGCACCTACAGTCCCCCCAAAAGGAGAAAATGCCTCAATAAAAATTATTTCAAAATAAAAATTGAAGATTTGAAATTCTTCAACACACGGCTAGTAACAGTGGAAATTAAAATTGAAATACCTTGAAGCAAAAACTAAAGATACTGCAGTCCTCTCCCTTCTATTCATATCATGGTTGCATCTCCTCTTACTTGAAACTCTAGAGCTCTCCTACATGCCACGTATGAAAACTTACTTTAAATAGATGTAATTAAAATGGTCTTCTGCTTCTGAGATCTTGCCCAAATGCTTGAAGCACAATCCCTTTAACAGCTTTATCACACACTGGTCATCTGCCAGTAGTTCTGTAGCTGCAGGAGGAAGTAAATGGCACATTTGAGAAAATTCCACAGTCTTATTGCTCTGACACCTGAAAACTAATTTAAGGTGTCCATTTTGTAAATACTGAAGACCAATTTACAAGGTCTCAACCCTTTGCCTTTATTGTCCTGTACAGCTCTTCTGGTTCCTGACCTGTAGTCACATGACCTATTCATGGGCAAGAATTTTGTCAATTCTCTACCTTCATCTGGCGAAATAAAAATATGTGAAACTTTGCTACCTGTACCTTACATCTTACCATACCTTCTCTGGAGTTTATACTTCTGAGAGTCCAGAGTCTTACCAGCTTCATCTTAGTTCAAAATCCTTACTAAAAACAGTCTTTCTCCATCAGAAAATTTCTGCGTAGTACATATCAAAGAAAACTTCTGGGTTTTTCATAGCCAATCCATATAGGCAGCTTACTCTTAAAAGTTTACAGGCAAAATCTTCACCTTGGTTGCTAATTTCCAATTCATTAAATATGCCTGAAAACACAAGTCAATATTTGGAACAGGCAACATTTTAAATTGTTGGCATGTTTAAAATATATCCCACTTTTCAATTACATGTCCTCATAGTGCTCTACAAACATGAATCTGCTACAAATCCCTGCAAAATGCAGCCTTAGCCACAATTTGCCAACTCAGAAAAAAAGAGAACAGGGAAATACCTCACTTATTTAAAATGATGAAACAAAACGGGTGACAAAAAGAAGGTGAATAGGTCAGAGGCCTTTTTCTAAGATCACCTTCACTGAAAATATCTTCCCATTCTCTTTTTCAATTAATTAAAAATAGATAGTTTTAGCCAGTCTTACAGGCAACCCTTTCAAATCTTGTGTAACTCACTGCACAGAAGTGCAAGGCCCTGGAAAAGACTGCAATGCAGTGTTTTAGCCTATATTCCTTTGTCAACAGGGGCTTGATCCTTTTGCAAGAAGGTTGTATATAATAGTAACAAAATCAAATACTGGTCAAGCAAAAACTCTGAGAAATGCTGTGCAGACTGCTTGCACTCCCACAGGAACTGGGAAAGACTGACAAGAAATAAACACCAATTCAATTTTCTCATGGATAGCTAATTAAGAGACTGACAGAAATTGTGGTAGCAGAGACTGTTTCAGTTCAATCCCATATTGTGCTCATTGACAGGAAGGCCATCCCTGGTGTCCTGGATTTCTGCAGCACACTGGTGACACCAGAACATTCAGCCCAAAGGTCATGTCACAAACTGACAGCACTTTTAAAACAAAAAACCAACTCCTCTCCTATTTATCCTTCAAAACTGAGAATAACAAAATCTGAGGATAACAAAGCTTCAGGATCCAAGTAAGCAAGTCAATGCATATGCTGATTTTGATCTAGCAAAATAAACAGACATTTATCACATGCTATAAACCATTCCTAACACACACCTGTGGATTGAAAATCACTCACTATTATTTTAAGTTATTGCTGCATTAAAAAAAAGAAATATTCCTATCTGCATAAACAGTTTATGGTTTCATTATCTATGTTCCTTCTGTGACCCAATTAACTTTACTAATGAGTGTGTCTCTATTCACAGATAATATCTCTAGTTATTGCAGTGTAAAATAACTGCTTAAACCCTACCACTGGTTACCTGAACTTCTTGCCAATGCTTCTTCTGCTTCATTTAAAGTCTCTAACATGCCTTCTGTTAAGTTGGGACATTTTCCAATCACAGCGTAGCCATTCCAGATATACATCATTTCCTGGGGTCAGGGAGAAATGACAGCACCATTAATTACAGCACTGGATAAATGTAGTTGTCAAATACTTCAGTTTATCTTTGCATAATGAAAAAGTTACAGGTTCCTTAAATAAAGTCAGTTTGTCAAAATGTATTTTCACTGCAACTGAAAACTTGTTACACTGGTTTTCAGAACAGATTAGCCCTGGAAGACACCTCAAGAGCCACTTATTCCACACCATGCAAGGGAGATTGCTTGAACAGAATGCAAAAAAGATTCTCATTTATAGAAGGCAAGTACCAACGAAACAGACTTAAAACATTCACAGCACATGGCTAATTGACCCTTCATTAAGGTCTCCTCTTGTTTTTTAGTTCTATCCTAGCAAAGGCAGTAATACCCATAAATAACTGCAAGGCACTGCTTCCACAGAAAAAGTATGAAATCTCAGGACAGAAGAAAAACCTAAAAAGAAAACCAAACCCTCTCACTTTTAAGCCAAGTTTCAAACAAACTGACAGAATTTTAAATCTGAACTGTAAACCTCTTACATTCCTCAGGTTGTTGGATGTTCCCAGAGGAAGTAGCTTCTTTATTATTCAACTGTCCTTAGAGTAAGTTTTATTAAAAACTATTGGCTGAATTCCTATTTGCTATCAGGATTCTTAAGAGTATATCACCAAATGTGCTCATTGCTACTACCAATCACAAAGTGAAAGATGAAAATATTATACAGACTCACAACTGGCCTTTATGGCATATTATTTAATCAGAAAATCACAGAAAATCCTGAGTTGGAAGGGACCCACCAGGATCATTGAGTCCAGCCCAATAGCACCCCAAAAACCCCACCCTGTGCCTGAGAGTGTTGGCTACAATCTTCTTGAGCTCTCTCAGGCATTCCCTGGGGAGCCTGTTCAGTGCCCAACCACCCTCTGGGTGAAGAACCTTTACCTTATACCAAACCTAAACCTTCCCTGACATAGTTTCATGTCATTTCCTCAGGCCCTGTAACTGATCACCAGAGAGAAGAGATCAGTGTCTCATATATTTATTCCATTTATTTACATGACCTTATCTGTGTGTGATAATTTAAAGCATTTGGATGAAATTTCTATATAGAACAACTGAATTGTGGAACTATGGCACAAAAAGCTGCCAGGCTAGAATAGCTGAAGCAGCATGTTAACCCCAGTCACTGCTGCTTTCACCATCTGGTCTCTGTTGATTAGAAAACCTGTGCTGAGCTTACTGGACCTAGTGCAGATTCATTAACATGGTTTTCAAACAGAAGTATTCAAACTACATTTATTCAAGCTAAATCTCTGAACTAAGACTTCATTGAGGACTCACTCTTTCCAGCAAGTCTCCTGATAATGAAAAGAAAAATCCTGCAGATGAGATTCTGCCCCCAGTTCCACATCCACAAAGTGCCTTTATCTGTTCAGCTGCGGCATCTGCTGCCTCGGAAATGTAACTGCACAGCAGCCAAGGACACGGTGCCCGGCCAGAGAGCTCCTGGTACAGAACCTGCTCTGTGCAAATCCCATCAGGACAGCCCAGCCAAACCCCAGGTGTGTACACTCCTTCCTCTCTGAAACCTGAAAGGCACATCAAAGTAACCTAATTATTCCTCTCACTTCAGTCTTACTAGTAGAACGTGGCCCTTGGTGAAAACCCACGCTCTGCTGGAACAACTGTTTGAAGAGGCAGTGTTCCATACCCCTGGAGAGGGGTCTCCAAGAGGCTCTCCTTGTTCTGGCATTTTCTTAAAGAGTATTTGCTAATTATCCATCTCTTTCTTAAAAACACAACAGCTAAGTGCTGCAAGTGTTAACACCACTGCACTTGGCAAATCCCTGAACTTAAAAGCCTTTTATGTTCTTTTCTACATGCTCTTTGTAGACAGATTTTTTGTAAGTGCAACGGATGCCTCATGCAACTGGCCACAGGGAATAAATTACAGGGAAAAAAATTAAACAAAATGAAACAAAAACCCCAGCAGTCAGTGTGATTTCTGGGGTGGCCAAAGGAGTCAGTTGTTTCATCTCAGGACACATGAGCTGCCCTGGAGAGCACCAAACTGCAAACATTCAGCTCCTTACATGCAGTCCCCAAACCTTCCACTGTTTCCTTGACACCACCCCTCCTTGTACCTTACAGTCCTCTGTTAGCAAGTGACACGAAAGAAGAGACCCAGGGCAAGGTTCCTCCAAAGGGAACCCAAAGAAAGCTGTTGGGAGCACGCTGCTCTAGAGCTGCAATAATGAGTTACACATGCAACACGTTGACGTGTCACCAACAGCTGGCTGAGCTCCCTGTGGCTGGTGCATGCCCCAGTTTTACAGCATTCCTCACATTCATCTGGCTTCGCTTTGGGAACATTCCAGTCTCCTGCAGAGGTTTTACCTTAGAAACACGGAAAGATACTATTCCAATTATCTCGGGTTTATTTCTCTAAATTACAAAAATGTTGAAAAGGGGGGGTGTGTGGATAGTTCTTACTTACCAGAGGTGGGACAGGCAAAGGAATGGGGTTTGAAGAAAGATACCGTCGTGCTTTCCGAATTGCAAACTTTTCTGTGGGCAGAGATTTCCCTGCAATTTTCAGTTTCAGGCTGGGAACAATCCTGAAAGTTTAAAGGAAAACATAAGTATTTTTTCCCCTGTGAACCTCTGAGATGAAGACATTCAAACTTAAAAGAAAATCAAACCAAGGAGAACTCAAAAAAGCTGTTACACACTGGGCTACTGCTACCTCGGGGAAGCTGAGCAATACATACTCACAAAAGCTGTCTTTATGCAGGGCACGTTTATCTCTAGGCTTCCTCTTTAATCAAGCAGGAGGAGAGGGACTCTTCCCCACTGAAAGATTAAATTAGATGATGCACCTGACTTATAAAGGGCTCATCTCTCTTCACAGACTAAGAAAGAGGCAAACTAACTTTTGTCTTCCCATTCTCCCAAAGACTAAAACTATTCACTTCATAATGGATTCCAAATTCAGTGAAATCTGTTATTATAAAAACCAGAGAAAAGTTGGAAAAAGTAATGTAATCACATTAAAGAAAATTAAATTTCATATAAAAATTGTAAACTCTAATGTAACCAAATTTTCTTTGCCCCAGCAAGTCTTTTTGAGCTTAAACATTATGTTAACACAGTGAGATTATCTGTGCTTATAATGCATAGATTCACTTGCACATTTAATTATTTCTTATTTCTCTGAGACTCAGAACCCAAGAATCAGGTTGTGCTGACATTTCCACTAAGGAAGAACACATCTTGCAGCAGAATCCATTGAAGGCTTTCACATCTTACATTCCATTTTGATTAAAGAAAGTAACTGAAAAAGAATGTATTACATGGGACAGCAGCAGCCACTGTATGGCCAAGAGAAATCTGCTGTCTGAACTCAGGGTCCACTTTAGTCTAAAGGATGTTTAACTGTGCAATTTCTTACCAATCCAATGCTATTTGCACAATTCTTCAAATCTGCATGATGAATAATTTTGCCTCTCTTCCCCCAGTACTGTGACATGAAAAGACAGTAAATTGTTGTAACTGTGAGTTTGCAAGTTTTACCTAAATAATTCAACTTCGCTGTCTCCAAAAGGACTGCAGTCTTCTGGTCCAAACATACTGAGATAAGCAGCTTTCATATAAATGTAAGTAGCCTGCAAATGCAATGAAGAATATCTATATAGAAAAATGAATTTACAGCATCACCTGTATTCATATAAAGCACAAAACAGCAACATAAAGAGAAGAAGTTGCTGCTTTTGCTCACAGTCTTAAAAAAAATTTAAGAGATAAGTATTTTAGAAAGTGAGTATAGAATATTGGTTTTAAATCATGTATGTGTTTGCTTAGTATGTATCAGCTTATAGTTTGTGTCCAAATTCCAAGAACAAATCTCATGCTTGAGTAAAGTTTTTAATACTCTTAGGAACACATGCTAGAAAGCCTAAGGTCATTCTCAGAGAAAAAACCTAATATTATACACTCTCTGTGTCCCATCACAACTTGGTAACCTATCCCAAATAGTAGGTTCTAGAAAACAGTCACTCCCTGGATTTCAGGGGAGCAGACTTTGGCCCCTTCAGGGATCTGTGTGGTAAAGCACCAGGAGATAAAGCCCTGGAGGGAAGAGGGGCCAATGAAATCTTGTTAATATTCAAGGATCACCTCCTCCAAGCCCAGGCAAAAACTCCTGGAGGCCCATGTGGGTGCAAAAGGATCTCCTGGACAAACTCCAGACACAAAAAGGGAACGTATAGAGGGTGAAGGGAAGAACAGGTAGCCTGGGAAGAATACAGAGAAATTGTCTGAACAGCCAGGGATCAGGTTAGGAAAACTAAAGCCCTGATGTCTGGCCAGGGATGGAAAGAGCAACAAGGAAAGACTCTATAGATATGTTGGTGGTAAAAGGAAGACTGGAGAAAATGTGGGTCCTCTCTGGAAGAAAACAGGAGACAAGGTTACCCAGGATCTGGAGAAGGGTGAGGAGCTCTGACTTTTTTTCCTCAATCTTCACCATCAAGTGCCCCAGTCTCCCTGCCCAAGCCACATAAAGCAAAGGCAGAAAATGTGAGATGAACTGCCCAGGGCAGGGGAAGTTTGGGTTCAAGACCATCTAACAAACCTGAAGGTGCACAAATTCATGGATCCCGAGGGAACTGGTGAATGACATTGCTAAGCCACTGCCCATCATATCTCTGAAGTCAAGCCAGTCCAGGAAAATTCCCATTAACTGGAATAGGGGAAATATAACCCCCATTTTTAAAAAGGCAAAAAGGGAAGAGAAAGGGAGGAAAACTACCAGGGTTCTGGATTGAAGAGTTTCTCCCTTCCAGACGCACAGGGATAGGCACCACTTCTAATTGTATTTACTACCCTGGAGGCATCACCATGGCTAACCTCACTCAGCAGAAGAGCTTCTATCCATAGCATTATGATCAGCACAGATTTACATCTTCTTGCATCAAATTGCAACATCTGATGACACAACCAGTCAATACACAGCATCTTTAACAAGCTGCTCTTCATCTGCCAGTTGGGCCCCAAAGATTTCTGCTTGCCCACCATCTCTTCAGATTTGGATGTTTGCAATTCACATCATTCTTCAGCAGTCACAGCAGGCCAGGTTTTACTTCACAGTCTGCACCTTCAAAGCTACAAAAAGTCAACTCAATTTGCTCGAAAGTTAACGGATACTATGGGGCCTCCTGCCCTCCTGTTCTGCTGAACTTACCTTTGACCAAGTGTTTTCCTTGCTCAGCAGGTCTGCATAGAAAAAAGCCATCTTCCACTGGCGCTTGTAGGTGAAGCACCACATCAGCTCCCAGTAGCACATGTGATGAAACTGCTTCCAGTACTGCTGAGCTTCACAGCATTCCTCGTACCTACCGACTGCCTGCACACAGAGATGTCCACACACTGCCTTAGTCAGGTGTAAATGCACAGACAGAGGAGCTGTAACACACACTGGGGCTCCAGGATCTGCCTGCATGGCTCCGGCAGCTTCCAAATTACTGACAGCCAATAAATTTTGTTTCCCAAAGTCACATCTGTTGGCTTCACACAAGAGATCCTTGGCTACACAGTCATGCTGGTGTTAGCAAGTTTACCCTGACACAGAGCTCCCCATTCCTGAAAGTTATGTTTCTAAGCATACTCAAAATGAATTTTTGTGTCTCGGGAAATTAGGAAACTGAAGGCAGAGGACAGATGTTCAGCTGACATTTATTGCTGCACTTCAATGGATTTCAAGGGAGCTACTGCCCTGCACACCAGCTGATACTCTGTCTCAGAGTATTTTGGACATGCATTCTTCATCTTAACAATTTTTTCAAGTCTTTTATGACTCTCTGTTCACACTGAAGGCAAAGGATTACCACTGGGTCTCATTAAAGACACAATCTGCTGCAGGATGGAAAAGACAATGATAAAACTGTGTCATAAATCCTGATGGACTAGATTATCACCAGAAATTGAGAGGAGTAGCAAAATGAGGTGGAGAAACAAGTTAGTAAAAATAGTTTGCAAAATTCTTATTTGTAAATAAATAAACTATGAATTACATATAGGCCAAAGCCAGAGGAAGCATGAGCCAAAAAGGAAATAACATTCCTGGAGGAATTTTTCCAAAGCGTTTGAAATTTACTTTCTCAAGAGCAAAGTGATTACTTACCGCATCAATATTACCCTTTAGTGTTTCTATCCTGCCTGCAAAAAACAGGAATATGGCTCCCTGTAATAAATAATAATAAAAATACAAGTATTCTGTAACAGTTTTCAATCTGACCATACAGTCTAGATCTTTGATTTTTGGCACAAAAACATTAAATGATCACACCAAATAAATTATGATTCATTTTACCTTTGGATAGCGGGCCAAGTAAGGCTTAAGTAGTTTTTCTGCCTCCTCAACATTTCCTTTTCCTGTCCCTAGAATGTGTAAAAATGCAAGTGATAAAAACAGTTAGAAAACAAAGCAAAAAAAAATTAACAGGAATGCAAGGTCTGATTTTCCAGACTCAGCTGGGCCAACATGTTGGTTCCTCTCTCCACTAAGTAAGGCATAAATACAGGCTGGTGCTGCACTAAGGTAGCAGCAGGAAGCCCTGAAAACATTGTGCTTCCTGACTTGAAAACTCAGGCACAGACAAACATATTTTGTAGAATGATTTATCAGGAGATAACACATTAGCGGGAAGCTGTCACCTCCCAAAGAAAATCCAATGTCAACAAAGCAATTATCACTTACAGCCATTATTTTAACCTCCCCAATAATGCACCTGGCTAAAACAGATTTAGTTCTCACAACTTTCTTGGCCATCCCCAGTATATCCCTTCTCACGTGTTAAACAAACCTCCATACTGAAAATTAAAACATGCTCTTCGGTTATGATCATTACTGTAAAATGACCCACAAATGAGCTACATTTAATCTGGTTACAAACAAACAATTCACCAACAAACAGGCGATGGAATCATCTTTTTTTTCCCCTTTGTGTCCCACAAGAACTAATCAAATCCAAGAGTTATTATAAACAATCTTACCTAACACAAAGGTCATGAAAGTATGATAGCAAAGCAACAGCATGGTACACAGCACCGACCTAAAGCTGTACGATGATGCTCCTTCTTGAAGCTGCAGCAGACCATGTTCCTGTGCAAACAGAGGGAGAGGGACAAAGTGTTGGAAAAGAACCAGGGCTGTGTTTTGCTGGCTTAACCTCTGCAGGGTCAGCTACAGATTGCTCACTAACCAAATTCCCCAAAAAAGCACTGACAAGTTCCTCAAAAGGCACTGATTGCTTACACAGCAATCAAAGATAAAAACACACCTATTCATTTATCTGAGAGTTTTTCATGGAGTTACTGCCTAGCCTGGAAAACACCTGGTGACAGAGCAGCAACTTGGGATGTATGACATGGGTAACACAAAAGAACAAGAGACAGCTCATCACGGTGATCCAAGTGCTGCTAAACAGCATTCCAGAAACAAAACACAGGGGTTTGAAAAGCAAGACAAAACCCACACATCACCATTGTACAGTGTATTCTTGTTTGCTGTGGTTCACTGCACAGAAGAGTTAAAGCTATCAAGAAAATAAAATCTGCAACAAGCAGAACAAAATATGTCAGGGCACAAAGACATTTTAAAGTGTGCCAAGAACAAAAGGAGCTTTGCAACGATGTTGGCCCACCATTACCAGTGGAAAAACATGATGAAAAGAAGAGTATTTCTGTTCCCCTTGGGAAGAACTAAAGCAATCAAGTATAACATTGTGTTCATAGTCAATGACAGCATGATGGATAACCAACTTTAGGGATTCAAGTTCCTGAGGCAAGAGCATTTATCAGCCCATTCTAGGACTAGTTCCATGATATCAGCAAGAATATAAATATGCAAATGTATCAAACGAGATCTGCCTACTTGTAAATATGCACAGTAAGATATCCCCTGTGTGCTGGGACACACTGTGTGCTGTTTAAAAGTTACTCCATCACTGCACTGGAAGGTCACTGGAACATGATGTGTGTGACTCCAAGGACACAATTTCAAACCAGCTTCACTATAAATAGGAACCCTGAGGGATGTCTATCAGAGGCACCAGGAAAGGCTTTGGGGAGAGCCCTCAGAGCACGATCTCAGCACAGATTTACATCTTCTGTGTGTCCTTGAGGGAGGTATGTTACACCACCACGCCTTTATTGCTTACTGTGTAAACACTGAAGCCTGTAATCATATCCTCATTTTCCTCAGACATCTATTTTTGCCCTTAATAGTGCAGGTAATTGTTTTCACCTAAATATGGGGGGGTTGTGATTTTGCTTCTCTTTGTTTTTACTTTTTAAAACTCAATGTATTACATTAATTACTGCTACAAGGAAAAATATCTTTTTAGATCAATTATTATAACATCTAGTTGGGACAAAATAATGAAAATACTGACTTGCATGTCACTTCAGAACAAATTAAAAGATAGTAAAATCAGAAAATCAGTGACTTAATGGAAACCAAGTACTTAGCAAAATAAAACTAGCTTCATTTTCTGCTGAGAGGAAAAATTTGACTGATAAAAATAATTAACAAAATATGATATATTCAGCTTCTTCAAACTGCCAAGATGGAACACACAAATATTTTTATTTTAAAAAAGTAAACCAAAACATTCTGTGGAATGAATTTTGGCAAAAAATTAATTACAAAGTGTATTTCCAAAGTACATTTTTTGCCATGAAAAATCTTCAAGCTTGATATTTCACTGAGTCCTTACTGACGCTAGGCCTTCCAGCATTTGGTATCTTCACTATTATATAAAAATATATATTAAATGAATGTGAATAGCATTATAGACTTTGTCATATAAAATAATGTAACCTTTGTCAAGTTGATCTCAACTATGATTTAGTCAAAAGCATATCTGAGTGCAGCCATACACAAAGTTATAATCTGTATGGACAAGGAATGAACACACACCCACCTTACACAGGACTGCATCCTGGATAGCAGTAACTGGATTAAGAATATTGCTCATTCATCAGAAGAGGGCTGCAAATCTGACACCCTTAATTCTAAATTCTTGAACTGAGTAGTTACACAGGTATGAGAAGCTCACTGAGCAAGTAAGTTTACTCTGTGGAATGCCCATAAGCCAATCTAGTCCAGCAGAGGTATTAAATGCTGTTTACTTTTCACTCTGCCACATGAATATCCCAAAGTTTCTGTATTAAAGCAATGACCATCAGTAGAAGACACAGCCTAAAAAAAAGAAATCTAGAAGTAGTTGTTATAAGTATTATAACTTGCTTGTAGAACACATTGCAGCAAAGCTGCTTCTCCTCAAAAATCCTCTTGCAAACTGCTTCTCTTACAATGGGATACCCAGAAAATAGCAATATGAAGGGTGTCACTGGGAATCATGTTTTACATCCCACACTCCCTAGCTGGCCTCCCGAGGCTCCCTCTGTGCCTGGCTGAGGCAGAGGTGCTCCTGCAAGGAACAGTTTGGCACAGCAGCCTGGATCAGGCACATGAATCACCTTTTCAGGCACCACCCTTTCTCAGCTGGGAGCCTACAGGGATTAGCCAACAATCCCCATCAGCCAAGGGAGTGCCAGGAGCTGGGCAATGTAAGGCTCTCCTGGATCAGATGGAGGATCTGGGAACCAAATCACAAGCAGCTACTTGAGCCTAAGGAGCAACTCTGCAAACACACTGCACTCACTCAGGGACTGGCACCAGTGAGTACATTATATTTAATTGCCACGACACACCTTCTAACCATAAATGACCCATAACTATCTCCCACACCTATGGCACATTGATAGAAGCAATCCCAGAACAACTGGAATGAGCCTCCAAACAGTCTATTAGAGGGCATTTTGTGACAATATAAAGCAGATGTCACAGCAGTAAGTGTTTGTAAGTTTCCCAGAAAGACATTTTTGTAATTTCCCTAATTGACACTAACACATTTCAGTTTTATTTTCACACAAAACATAAACTACTCTGAAGGATATAAGCTAGAGCACAGAGCAGACGTGATCCAGTGTGGTAACTCAGCATTCTGTGCAAGTTCCTCATGACATCCCACAATCTAATTCCCAAGACTGTCACTACATTATATTATATCAGTATCTCATTGATTCAATTCTTGTCCCAAGACATCCAATGCTCTGTCATTCAGGACTCCCCACTGAGCACTAGAGATTCCCACAGCAGTTGCAAGATGAACAAGGACAATGCCCAAAATCATTATCAGACAACACTGAGACTGGTTCATGTTTATTTCAGCTGTTACTGACTAAAATCCATTGACTTTCCTGAAGCAAAATTATTGGATATTATTTTTAAATCATTCTTTTAATTAGGGGTCTTGACAATGAAAGCAAAGCAAGGTCATTGTTCATGTCCCATGGCCTGATCACATTGCTGCAGGTTTAGCAAGGAGGATGGATACTACTAACAGCTTTACAAAGACTAAGCTGATAGGCCATTTGAATGTATCCCATTAAATAATATTAGATTTAAGCTTCATTTAAAATTTGAAGAGACCAAAATGCAATTCAAAAGAGATACTTAGTGAGAAACTGGAATTCAATTTATTAGAAACTGACACATCGAGAATATTCTTCAGCTTTGGGAAAAATGTCCTCCCACATAAAAAAAGAAAAAAAAGAAAAAAAAGTGTAATTTGAATGAAATTGGTTCTATCTGACAGTTTTCCTGCCTTCTTGTGAAATCACGCTGTCATCTGACCCCCTGACAAATTGCACTTAACATATGGTAGGCTCATGTCAAACTGTTCTACAGTTTAGCAGCACAGCATTTGTAATCACCAATAAAATAGGCCCAAGAGTAAATATTAGCCTGAGACCTGGCAGAGGAGCCAGTGGAGAGGGTTCAGGCTTCCAGGGAGACAGTGCAAGGAGTCTCCTGCTCTCACATTGCACGTTAGTCATGGTTAAACACCCCAGTGCAGATGGGACACACACTCCACCTACTGCCCAGTGAGGCTGCTGTGCTCCCCAGCACAGGGTGCCTGACACACCTCTGCCCATGAGGTGTTTCTCTCAAAACTGGGAAAAACTGCACTGAACTTCACTGCCCAAATGTGGGGCCTGTGCACTAAACACAAATAAGCCCATGGTTTGACTAATGATGAAAGGGAAAGGAGGTTAAACAGTGCAAAGGGCACAGCTGGCACATCTTGGAGTGGAAGGGAACAAACATGGCCTCAGGCTACTTTTTATATTTTCTTGATCTTATCCCACCTACTATTTTGAGACTCCAGACTGCTCTTAAGTTGATCATGATGTCCAGAGTGCCTGCAAATGGCTTAGGAAGTACTGGAGCTTTGGGCATGTCCTCATTTGCTGCTCCCCATGACATGACTCAGAGACAATGAGAGTCCCCAGGGGCAAACCTGCTGGCTTTGAGGCAGGTTGGGATTGTGGAGGATCACACAATGCAAATTTACATCCAGTTTTAATAAACACATGACCCACACCAAAATCAACCTGTCCTGCAGTGCACTATAGCTCTCTCAGGTAATCCACAAACAGCTCAAGGCACTAACCATGACTCTGCTGCACAATCTGACACTCAGAGTAAGCATTTAAAGGAAAAGACTGCAGCATCGAACACAGGTGTATAAAAAATTCTTGGACAAGTGCAGCACAGATGAACAAACTTTCCTCTCCTCCTCTGTCACTGTTTCTTTCACCTTCTGGACTCTTGTCTACTGTCTTGTTGCAAACTTTGAAAAACCACCACTGGAAAGGACTGCACATGCAATTGCAATTCTGCTTTTGGCTTTAGGCACCTGACTCACAAATGTTAAATGTGGAAAGACTTTTTTAGGATGTTAAAATAAATGGCCATCAGTGAACTTTGATCAGCATGTTTAAAATACCCCTTTGTATGGTGTGCAAACAACAGGGTTTTGCTCAAATTTATGGTAATCTAGATCATCTACAGTGAGTTATTAAGGAACTGCAATAGGAGCTGACTCATCAACACAAATATCAGCCCACCCACAGCCATGCAAGAAATCCCAGGGCCAAATGAAAACTCCATTGGAGGGAGAATTTCCATCTGCAGGAGTAAAATGAGTGTTTACCAAAGTATTCTCAGAACTCTGCTGGTACATGAATTGCCTTTACATTTCTAAGAGAATATTTTACTTTAAATGCTCTGTTGTTGAAACTGACAGGTGGAACTATTTGATTTTTGCTTTTACTGCTATGAAATAACTCCTGGTCAGCTTCTGGAAATTTCTAAATTATAATCTACACTCTGTTGCTTGCTTTTAAATATGACATTTGGTTTTCAGATAGAAGATCCTTCCTGTAAACCAATAAAATGGTGATAACAGTCATTCACCTGCCATGTAAGGCTTCAGCTCTGATAAAAAAGACACTTTTCTCCTTAAAACTTGTTTTGTAAATAGAAAATATTATAAAGGAGTTAAAACTTAACTTGTTCTCGTGGCTTTTCTAGTGTTTGCATCAGACACTTACCTTACCCAGGATTTATGAAATGTAGAACTAGTGCTTTAGGTTAAAGGGATCATGTTCTGCATCACGTTTTCTTAACCCAGGAGCCCTGCTTTGGGTGAATCTCATGTTCTGCTGGTAGAGAGACAAGGGCAGGTACAGGATAGCAAGGCCAAGATACTCCCACCAATATGGTATTCTTTTGAAACAACAGATTTAAATAAAGCAGTAGCACAGCTCTTTCTCATCATCCTGTGAGTTTTCTGCTGCTCCATTACTGAACTTCTTTCCTTAAACATCTTGCTCAAACAACATAGGTCAGACTTGCTACTCTACAGGTGAAAAAGCAGTTACTCCCTTAGGTAGGAGAATTTAGGTGCCACGCTCAAATGTCCAGTTGCTATTAAAGCAGAAATTAAATAGATTTTTTCCCCATCATGCAAGAACCCATCAGGAACAGTCAGACCCCACAGAGACAGTGACTACCAAGGAAGCTATATAAATATATTAAAGGCTAGGAATACACTTCTGGCTACAGATTTCTGAGCACAAGTCTACATCAAAAGACCAGTAACTAAAAACTTAAATACGCTGACATCCCTGTATTAGTAATTTCCTTTACCACGTTTCACAACTGGTCCAACACGGAACAATGGTATGACAACCTTTGAAGTGCAATAGCTCAGACAAAAATAAAAAGCAAAACTGAGCTGCATGAAAGCATCAGTGCCACAGTGCACATGTGATGCTAGAGGGTTATAGCTAATGTGAGAAGGAAGACAGAAACTCCTGTCTCTGTCTTTTAATTTAAGAGTGAGAGGAGCATACCAATAATATGTAGTTCACATTTACCTTATTCCCAGAAAATCCAACAAACTCCAGTAATCTCAGAATCCGTGCAGGGAACATGGACAATGTCTACAGAGAAAAATATAAGGGTTATGAAGTAACAGACTTTCTGCCTTTCAGCTACCAATTGCCCCCTACAATTTTCTAAGGAGAAGACATAATTAATAAATTACTAAAACCATCTCTATATGACAATTTTCAGGGTAAATGTATCCACCTGCTATATTTGACTGACAATTTAAACAGAAGTATGTTTAATATAGGCACCTTGTGTCTTCAGGATGAAGACCTTGTGTCTACACAGAAATATGTTTATGCAGCACACGCTTAGTAACTCCAGTACTTCTTGGAAGTTTCAGAAATGCTGGGTTCATACCACACAGTCCATATTTGTTCTTTGTGCAGTAAATCTAATATTTGGGCATGTGCCAGACTCACACAATGCAATGCAGGCAAGAAGAAGCTACAAGCATTTTCTGCAGCCCATGCCCTGAACAACCACATCACCTGTCACCATCTCTGGGTCAGTGCCTCCCTAGGAACCATCCTGCACCATTTGTTCACCCACTTTTTTTGGCCAGAACACAAGAAACAACAGCCAACAGTGGCTGGAGCAGCACTCCTAACTTCACTCATGTAGCCCACCCCTTCCAAGTGCCCTGCTAACAGCCTAGATCCTGGTAGTTTTCCCACTGTCAGGTAAATAGCAAGTGGAATTTGACAGGCACAGGCAACCGGAGCTCCTGGGCAAGGCTTCTCCTGGCCTTCACGACACATTGCAGGCAGCAATCTCTTTATTTCTGAAGTGTTATTATCTGATGTTCTCAGACCAGACACTGGGACCCTGCAGTGTCACAGCACACACCTAATTTTAACCACGTGATCAGTAGGATGCCAGTGGAACTTCTCAAGAATTCAAGTTAGGGTCATTTTCAGGAGGTAGCAGGACACTAGCTCAGGATAGGAGTGTTGGCACATACCAGGTTAAATGCTCCAACTCCAAGTTTTACACCTCCCTCAAAATGAAGATGGTTCTCTCCTTTGACATAATGTGGGGACTGTATGAGACTGTCCAACTCCCTGGAAATGCACAAGATTCTGTTACAGTATCAATAAACAACATGATTAATTGTAATTCAGTAAGAAAGCAACCCCATCACCTTGAACTACAGAGTAGTTTAAAAAAGGCCAATTTGTCATCTCATTCATGTAGATGAATGTGAACATCATCTGTATAGCTACGGACTAATCAACAAATAATTTCTGTCACATTACCATGGAATCCTGAAGAGGAATTCCTGTCAAACAGACACAGTCAATATTCAACCACATTTCAGCCTGAAATATTCCAAGGATGGCTGTTAGGAGCATCACCAAACTCTGCTACTGCAAAACGAGATGATGTGCACAAGACTAAAATTTAAATTAGCAAATTTGACTTGAGTTTCACTAATCCCTGGATTAAGTGCATGTTCAAATGAATATTTTGTTTTGTGTAGGAAAAGACAACTGTAATAAATATTCTAAAATGTGCAGATGTATTAGAAATTACTTTCACCCATTTTTCTAACTTTTATAGGTCTCAGCTTTGTAGTGTCCCTTTATTTTTCACGTAAACCAGCTCAGTTTGAAATCAATTTGCCTCCAAGCTTTCTATAGCTATGTGGTTTTTACACTACTGTTTTAGTTCATTTTATTAATTATTAGGAGAGGAAAAACATTGTTTTAATGGAAGCATGTATTTGTGTGCAGGCTGTCACTTTTTTATTGATTGGTTGTTGCCAACAGACTCAGAACTATTCCCTGTAATGCAGTCTTATGGACCTGCATTTAGAGAGCTACCTTCAACCCACATATACATGGACACTGTCATCTTTCTCCCTTCCAGTGGACTTCTGGAGAAGCTGGACTTGATCCTGTTTTGTGTCTGCTGGACACAAGACATTTTGTGCCCACTCTAAATCAAAAGTCATAATTCTAAAAGAAATAAAATATGATGCATATTCAGCCTTCACTTTTTACTGTTCTTCAGCTACTGGTATTAAATGCTCCAAAAAAGCTGCAGCTGGAACTATAAGGAAACGCCATTTCATTATGCCTAATGCCTGCAAGACCTGCAAATTGTGCTATGCAGACACAATGAACAGTACATCATTTAGAACAGTTATTTTTTGACATAATTTCAAGGATATATTACTTGAAGTAGGCAAACCTTGGGAGTTAACAGAGCTAAGGTTCCACTGTCTCCACAATTCAAACCAACCAAAAAATGTTGATGTCCTTTGTAATGCAAAGGAAGAATCTGTGTGGGCTGAGAAAATCTGTAGATGTGAGGCCCATAATAAAGACTCAATAAATACAACAGTAATGAATTTGTGAATTGGATCATTTCACCAGCAGCACTCTCTACTGATAGAGTGCACTTAATGATATCATCACTCTGACTCACCTGTAGGTTTGGTAACTGTTTCGGACTTTGATGCCTCCTTTTATGAAGCTGACCATATTCTCATCCTGTTGGAATGGAAACACATTAGCAGCACGAATTTGTAAGCATTATAAAGGGCTTTTGTCTTAAGATGAATACACACCTGGAATGTAACCAGCATGACACAGACAATATAAGCCTCTAAGACATAATACATGGATTTAGGATTTCCTTTCTATTTGAAAATATTTTTTACTCTGTTTAGACACAGACATTTTATTTTAATGCTTTCTGTGATCAGTTTAGCCCTTGTCACCTTTGAACCATCTGAATTTGCATTAATGAACACAGGGACTCAGCTAATAGATGTCACCTAAGATACATGCATTTGTGGTTCTTTCAAAAAATAGCTTCCTCTCATTTGTCCTTGGGTGTAGTTAAAATGCATCTGGTGCTGAGCCAGGAAATGTTCATAAGTAAACTGCCTGTCCTCAAGAGTCTGCAGAATACACTTTCATATCCTGAGAGTGAAGCAGGGTCAGTAAAATTACATAGGCTATGCTCTTTCTGGTTTGAATATTGATATATACATATATGAGATCTGTACTGGTAAGATAATGTTACATGATAAACTATAACAAACTGAGAAATTACAGCAAAGTATCTGGGGGACCATTAGTTACAGGGCCTTTAGTTTCATAACTTTTTGGAGGCACTTTCTTGCCTCACTTATATAATCTGTCATTCTGGTTTGTTTTGATGGCTGTTGTTACTTTAAGACAGAGTCTATATGTGTTTTAACAGAAGATACCATCACAGAAAAATCATAAAAGGGCTTTGTGGAGAAAATAACATGGGTTAGATGAATCAGATGTACTAAATAAGTACAGCATATTGGGGGGTGCAGCACACCCAGCTATGTGTACAGGTTCAGTTATGTTTTCCTTTGAATGGAAAGTGGAATAAGGAAGGAAGACAGTTTTTAAATTATATGAATGATACCAACAACAGGGATAGCCAATGTGAGAATTTTTCAGTCCTTGAAAAATGCTGAGACTATATTTTATGTGTTTCCAACTGGATTTGATCATTTTTACTAAGCATCAAAACTAACCCACTTCAGTAGCTGTTGGAGCCAAGAGCCTCTGTTTAATTTTTCAAACTAGTTCATGTGTTCATGAAAAATTAAATGCAGAAGAGAACAGGAAGAAAAGAGATCTTTGCAAAAAGAGGACAAGAAATTGTTTTTGTACTCTTAAATCTCATGTTTCTACAACCATTTTCATAAACAGATATCTGTGAAAATAGTGCTTAAAACCAAGATACACTGCTTTAAAATGCTCTTTTCCTATAGACATAACAGTGAAGTTCTCAAAAATCTTCCTTCCATAATTTCAGATGTCACCCAAACTGCCCCCAGTGCTAGAGGCTACTCATCCCAAAGGAAAATGGAAACAGATAGCTACACCTTGGTCATTTCAAAGTCCATGATCAGCACTCCAGAAACTACTGGAAGCTCCTCTGATTATGGGTGTTGCTACGAAGCAACAGTTTCTAGCAGAGGACCTTGGCAGATGGCTGAAAAAGGTCACATGGTTCATAAACTGTCTTAAGCAATATAAATCAGAGCCCACCTAGCAACTCCCAAACACTATAAAACCACCACCTGCATTCCATTTCCTATCACCCTTGAGCCAAGAAGCAGCAGCCTTTTTCTGACTGTGGCTTTTATCACCCCCTTGGTAGATGAAGAGGCCCACTTTCATACAGCAAGTAGAGCCAAATCAAGAAGAAAAATCAGTTACTTCAACTGTGACTAACAATTTAAATTGCATGCTGGAGCCCTAGTAAGTACTGCTAATGTTGCTCCATCAAACAAATCAAGCTTCATTAGGACAGACAGATAAAATCCAAAGAAGAGGGAAAGCTCCCCTTTTTCAAAACAAACAACACTGTTAAGGAGAAAGCATGTGTGGAACCTAATAGCTATGCAGACCATAATTGCTGTTCAAGAACAGACCAGTGAGAAAGCAGCCTTGGGAAAGCAAACACCAGCCAGACTCAAACAAAAGTCTTGCTTGTATTCCAGCACAGCTTCAATAACCTCAATAATCTCCTCTTTTATTTTTTTTAAAATCTGATATCCCAACACGTCATTTGAAAATTGGTGCTTGCTGCAGTTACATTTCACACATCCAAAAGGGAGTGGGGAAGTGTCTCATGGGGCACTCATCCCTATGTGTGCTAAGTATTTTTAATAATCAAGAGGGAAAATTAACCATTCTAATATCTCATCACCCAGTCCACATAAAATCCAGACTTGATCCAGATGAAAGACCCATTAGGTCAAACTATAGTCTTCTACCAGTCCATTTAGGAAAAGAAACCTATATGGTATTTTTCTCCCCTCGAGCCATGCAGGAATCCATACCTGGAGGAATGTGAGTGCTGCTCTCTGAAGTAAACATTCAGCATAACAAATTTCTGCATGGATTTCCTCTAAGGTCACACAGAGAGAAGAAAGCAAACCAATCAGTCAAAAAGTAATTAAAAAGCACTTAGTCTCCATTAATGTAGGAATAAGATCACAGAGCTCAAACTGAGAAAAATATTTTCCAAATTTGCTGTAGTGTTTCAGTTCTAGACTACTGATGTAACTCCAAACAGAAATGACATGCAGTTATAGAAATTTTGCAGGAAATTTTCTGGTGCTTTCCATAAATTCCTTGATCTAGAACCTTTATAAGCATTTCAATACTTCTTTCTTGATATTTCTTTACCCCCCAATTTTGGGGAGTGCTATGTCAGAAAGCAACAATACCAGGGATTTTGGATTGGTTATACAGCAATGGGCAAACCACTGATATTTGGTCCAGCAAACGCCAGATCAGTGATTTTGTCAGTGAATTCACAATTTGCAAGCACATATTGAGAGAACACTTCTCCAGGATTCAAACTGTATAAATAAAAAAGGAAAACATTGCTCATGTGAAAGCTGTTACCTTCAGTGAAGTGTTCAAGGCTTTGCCTATGCACAAGGTTGTTGATAGAATCAGCTACAGTAGATTTCTTCCTAAATCTGCAAAAAGTCAGTTTGGTCATTCTGAAGAAAGCATCAACAACAGAGAGCTGTATCTTTCAGCTGGCCGCCCACACAGTCACTAAGGTGCCTCCAATGCTCACCAGCCCCCTGTCATCCCACCACACACACAAACTTCAGCACAGCCCACAGAGAACGTAGCCAACGTGGTCCTCCTGGGATCTGCCTCTTACCCTTCATGCACAGAAATCTGTCTTGATGAAGGAGAGGGATAGGGGGTTGTTTTGATTTATTTTGTGTGTGTACGGGTGACTGTGGGTGCAAAAGTGGGAGCGCAGTTAACTCAGACAGACAATTGCAGTACAACCATCACCCATGGGAATATTCTGCAGTGTTTGAACATTGTAAACAACTTCCAGACACTGCAGAACCAGGACTACAGGTAGGACAAATTCTAATTGACAAGAAAAATCAGATATTGTGGCAAACTGAAGTTTTCAAGGCTAGACTGCTGAACACCCTCATTTATGTGCTGTGAGCCTCCTCTGAGCAAGAGGCTGGACTAGATGACCTTCTGATGCCCCTTCTACCTTCAGTTTTCCTATGATTTCTGTAAGATTACATTCCCTTTTGTATCCAGTAGTCTTTCTAAACTTTCCTAAGAAGGAACTACTTCCTGACTGAATTGCTCCAGACTTACCTTTGACAGGTGGCTTGAGCTTCCTTCATTGTGTTCCCTGCATTCAGTATGTCCTGAGGATCAAATGTCATCATAGCTTGCATCTCCAGTATGGTGGCATAAGTCAGGGCATGATACATGCTGTCTTTAGTTCTGCAAGACAACACAAGGTGCAAAGCACAGCTGATTTGATTGCATAATTGCTTTTAAAAAGCAAATACAAATCCAAGTCTAGAAATGTATCGGCCTCATGGGAACAAGGTCTAAATGAACTAGAAATTGAACACAAAGGACATGCAAAATAATCAAGAAACAGTAATAGATTGTGATTTGTACAAGAAATCATGTCTTCAGTTCTACATACTCTCCTAAAATGTATCAATTCTGAGCTGAGGATAGATGTTTAACAAACATAAAGCACATTAACCACATGGCTCACCATTCAGAAACAATAGAATCATGGTGGGGTTTATTTTGGTGGTTTTTTTCTTTTTTTAATTATCTAATGAATGCTACAACATATGACACAAATCCAGCTGACATTCATCTAATTTGGGACAGTTACTCAGTCCAGGCTCAAGGAGATAAGTAATACAACACTATAACATTGGCCAAAATAGAATCTCCTTGAAACAGATCTTCCCACCAGAAGCATTAGAGTCTGTATCAAAAAATGCAGCTTTTTTCTCCTCTCCCCTTCTGCCAACCCTCCACCCCAATCTGTTCAACTTAAATATTATTCTATAGGGTTTCAGACAGTGCCACTTTGGCAGAAAGTAAAAAACTCTGACATTAGTGCAAGGAAAACAATTAATTCCTATGCGCAGCCATTGCTGGCACCTTTCCTCTGACAGGAATGGAGTTTATATACTGCACACATTGAGAGCATTCACCTGTGTCTGGTGTAATTCTCTGCAAGTGAATCAAAATATCTTCAGGCACAGAGGTCTAATAAGGACGACTTGAGAAATACGTTAAAGGGCAAGCTCAGATAAATTCCTGACACAGAAACTCTCTGTAGACCTTGCTAATCCACACCTGACAAATAGCACGACTTAAGACAAATATCATTAAGGAGCAACAATTGCTATTTCAATTGTTTACACTACAGAACAGATCAGACAGCTCTGTATGGCAGGGAATATTCAAAAATACTTGCAGTCAAACAAGGATATCCTTTCGAAATCTCCACCCTTCAGCACGCCTGTTCTCAATGTGCTTACTTCAGGTGCTTTTTCATTTTCTTTTTCTTTCAAGGAGAAAGTGGTGTGCCAGCAACGTGCTCTTGACAAAGACAGGGCTGCATTAGGAGGAATGTTGCTGCCAGCAGGATGAGAGAGGGGCTCCTTCCCTCTGCACAACACTGGTGAGGCCCCACCTGGAGAGCTGTGCCCAGCTCTGGGCTCCTCAATGCATGGACACACTCAAGAGCAGCAAAGTGAGGATGATTAAGGGACTGGAACATCTCTCCTAAGAGGAAAGACCAAGAGAGCTGGGACTGTTCTGGCTGGAGAAGAGAAAGCTCAGGCGGTTCCTTTAATATATAGAAATACCTGAGGGGAAGAAGCAGAGTGGACAGAGCCAGGCTCTTTTCACTGGTGCCCAGGGACAGGATCACAGGCAATGAGAACAAAATGAAGCACAGGAGGCTCTGACTGAACATCAGGAAACACTTTTTTTAACCATATGTGCCATGCAGTGGCACACATCATCCAGAAAAGTTGTAGAGTCTGCATCCTTGGAGACATTCAAAATTGCTTGACCACATGACTTTCTGAGTTGCCTTCCAATCTCATCTCCTCTCATTCTGTAGGGATTTTTAAAGGAGTAAAGCAAGATGCAGAATTCACCTCAATCCATGTAATTTCTCACCCCAGAAATACACCGGCCTCCCTAAGTTTTGGTATCTGGACTGAATTGAAAGAAAATTTAATGGATAATTTCAGATCACCCTACATTACTCAATGATCTAATAATTCACTGTGGTGACTTGGGCCTGGTGCTTCCCAACCCTCATATTGATGACAAAGGGCTTCTTTTTCCAGCACCCAGGGCACAGGAAGGCTGCACTGAAGGAATTTGCAGTTCATGTTTTTAAACTTCACTGCAGTCCATGCTCAGCAGCTGTCCTTAATTCCTACTTGGCCTCACCATCTAAACCAATCTAGCAGAAAAGCTGTTTGGGGAAATATCCTGGTGCCATAAGTGCTATAACCCCCAGACTATGCTACCATCCATCTTATTTGCAAGCTAAGAAGAAGAGACAGATAATAGAGAAATTAGTTTAAAATCCAGTGGAGTTAGGACAGCTTTTTCGTGGCCTTGTAGATCATGATTCATTCAGTAGACTGATAATGTAAAGTAGAAAAAAAATGAGCACACTGAAATGCCAGCCTGATGAAGTGTTTCTGTTCATTAGATTATTCATCAGCCTCACTGGGTGCAGAAAAACACACTTCATCTTGTATTTACTAAACTAAAACCCTTCCAGAGGCTCAAATGCAAAGCACAGGGAAGTGACTGAAATAGTACCCTTTCAAAATTACAGAAATTTGCTTTCTAAAGCAAAGCAGATAAATATTGAATTCACTGCACTAAGAGGAAAATTGGTACTTTTCACATACATGTGGTGAAGAGGGATTTCCCTCTCCAGTAATTTGTTTCTGAAACCAAACCACCCCTCCCCTAATCAATGGTTTCATCTATTTTACTTCTAATATTTAAAGGAGATAATAATTAATGTCTATCATTAGCCAACTGGTATTTAGCAACATTCAAATTTGTTCTTTTTATTTCAGGGGTGGGGATGCTGGCAGAAATACAATTTATCTATGCTATTTCTACGAACCATTCAATTAAAGTTGCCAGCTACATCCTGGCATATTCCTAGGAGTTTTAAGGCCTGGTTTTCATATGGATGAATACAAAACGAAACTTGCTATCTTTTTACTTTTCTTCTTTTGATTCCTCAGCAGCAATTTCCTCAGGACATTGTTGAAGTTAACAAGCCTGTATGACATGAATGCAACTAATATTGTGATTAATGACTTATCCCAGTAGTTGGTATCACATGACTGAATAAGAGGATTATAAGTAATATCTTTAGGCACTTATGGAGTTCTGCCACATGCCTCTTCTCCAACTATGGTGCAATCATTATCATCTTGCAGCTCTGCCCTTTCTTGAAGCTGTGGGAGAACACTTTTACTCCTGCTCTAAAACAACTGCTTAAGTGAAGACAGTCACAGCTTTCCAGCTGAAGTATGAAAATCAAAAAGCTTGGCTTGGTTTGACCTCAGAATTAACCCAGGGCTAGTAATATTTTGTGAAAAAATAGCAGTCAAAATATTTTCTGTAGATCCTTTAAAGTAATCCAGCAGACAGGACATGCATTCCTAAGTTACAGAAACCTCAGGTTCAAATCCATATGTTGATTTAGCATCAAGATGCTTCCAACACTTAAAACAAATCCAACAGCACGGAGTAAAAAAGACCCTCCACAGACCAGTCAACAATCTGTTCATCCAGGAGGAATCAAAAGTCAGAGACCAATGCCCAAATCAAACCTGCATCAGGAGAATGTGGTCAAGGGGGCCCTGAAGGCTTTCCTCAGCTTTGATCCCAGGTTCCATCCAGCATCTGAACAACCCACCAGACCCATAGAAGAGGCTTTCACAGAAATGCTCAAATTTGTTGAACTGACATTTTCTGACAAAAACCCATTTCCTGTAAAACTCCCCAGTAGCAATAAGTTAACAAGCAGCAAGGACCCCTCCAGTCAGCCACCATCACAGCTCCCTTGCTACCACAAGCCACCAGGATGGCCCAAGACAAAAAGCTGTGCTTCAGCAACATAATCCCTGAGCCTTTTTAATCAAAGCTGTTTTCCAAAATTCAGAATCTGCTAAATTCNTTATTCCTGCTCTAAAACAACTGCTTAAGTGAAGACAGTCTCAGCTTTCCAGCTGAAGTATGAAAATCAAAAAGCTTGGCTTGGTTTGACCTCAGAATTAACCCAGGGCTAGTAATATTTTGTGAAAAAATAGCAGTCAAAATATTTTCTTTTTAATCAAAGCTGTATTACAAAATTCAGAATCTGCTAAATTCTTCCAGCAAAAGGGTGAAACCAACAATTTAGTTAGGTTTTGGTTGCAATTAATTTATTTAAAGAGACTATAAAAGTTGTGTTCTTCCAGACCTCAAGTATAAAAAGATAAACCCCCTAGAAATAACAACCTTGCTCTTGTTCATGACACTCCTTACAATAAATAGGCAACCCAAGCTTTGAGCAACATATTTATCCAAGCACCATCTAGAGCTTCACTCTACCTGGGTGTGCTTCCCCCTACTCTTTCACCACTCTCCATTTGACAATCACACCTGATCTTTGGGAGATCAGCTCCCAGGAAAAGCTTTCAAATCACAGTCATTTTAGAATTAATATTCCACCAAACAACACCATGTGCTTTTTGGAGCCTGTTTTCAGAATAAAGTCAACTGCCTGGAACAAATCACTATCTTATGATTCCTTTAATATTGTAAGCAGCAACACATGTGGTGCACTTCATCCAACAGTCCAGATAATTCTGTCATGAATTTATCTTATTTACCATTCTCCCAACGGATCTGATATCAGCAAGCTATCAGGTGATTATGCCATGTTTTCCTTCAGGACAATTATTAAAATATTAAGCATTTGTCTTTGGAAAGGAAGGGGACATCTCGCCAGGATCAACCCTTAATTTATGATTGTCTGTTTGCAATTACACAAGGGCTGAAATCCAGTCAGCATTTAATGGATTTACTGCATGTCTCAGGGCTGAGAAGGAAGATCAGATTTTCTTGCCTGCTCCAGTGACTGGACAGTTTCAGTGTTATGCATGTTAACAGTTAACACATTACATATTGAAAATCACTACTGTGCTTGGTGACTGAACTTTAGAAATCTCTTAAGAGTTCTTAAAAGCAGTGTGAGTACTCCATAAAAAAGATTAATTTAATTAAACTTACTGCAGAAAGAACAAGATGATCAGAACCCACTATTGTACAGTGATCAGTAATAATACTGAAAACTGACTCTAAAAGCTAAAAGGTAGCTCAGGAAACAAGAAAAGTTATGTAACATGAGGCAAAAACACCAGATGTATTTTTTCTATTAAATGAGATCTCTTCTTTATAATGGATTTGCTTTTCTTTATGATGGATTTGCTTTTCTAATAGGAAAAAAGAGCTTTACCTCAACACAAGTCTAGACACCATCCTCAGATATTTATTTTTAAGCTGTTAGAAAAGATCTTCAGATTTTAAGCCTCACACATTGTGCCAAATCTGCTGTCAGTTTCACATGGTACAAATTAGTTGAAAATACACCTATTGTGGAAGCCAAAAGTGAGCAATTTAGTGAATCTGCATTAATGTAATACAGAGCAGAGTATCTCCTACACCAGAAGCGTGCAAGCCACAAAAATCTAAGATATTAAATTCTTCACAAGCATGTAAGAACTGAAAAGTACTTCTCTAAACAGTGATGGTATGTTTATGGACTGTGAAAACTAATTTCAAATCTCAGCACACCAAAAGGGAACAGTGAGGAACTGATGGCTCTGAAAGAAACAACTCAGTACTACCACATGTGCCCACTCTACAACTCTCCTCATTCCTAAAGAGATGGAGTGTGTCCATAATGGATTTCATCTGTGGGGAAATTCAGTATCCTGTTTCTTCATTGCACTCACAAAGACCATAAGTCTCTATTTCCCTCACTGCCAAAGGCAACAGGAATCAGGGCCTCCTCATAACAACAGGCTAACATGAAAAATTAGTTTCAAAATGGTTTTGCAGCGTGGAATAGAGTCAGGTACAAAAACATAGTAGCAGCTCATGAAATATGCTCTGCAGAGCCCAACAAAAGCTGAATGAAAACCATATGCAACAGAAGAAAAATGGATTTACAGAAAAAAACAACCCATAGCCTCATGAGCTTTTGCAGTGTTTTGGAAACCCGCTGCAATAAAATATCCCCTTAGTTTTATGCTAAGCACTGAGTGAGCCTTCCCAGATGGGCACAGGGGCTTTACTGTCAGGATTTAATGAAAACACAGATATTCTTCTTACCGCTTTTATTATATCTTCAGATGATATATAAACACAAAACAACTTTGCTGTGAATAAACCCAGCATTATTAATACAGCTGATGCTACAATTTATCATTAATGTCTCTCCCAGAGTGTACTTACAAAGCTTACTAAGCTACAGTTTCTGACATCAAACAGGAGGCAGATACCTCAGCAAAGGAGATATGCAGTATTCACTGTAGTTAGCCCTGATGCATATCAAATACACACTATGAATTTTACTTGTTTCATATTCCAGTGTCCTAAAAGAAGGCATGATGCAATTTGCTGGTGGCTCAAAAATAAATGGAGCAAATTGGGTGGGTGGGGGAGAAATTTAAACTAACCACAGACTTCAACAAGCCAAGAGCACAGGTAACTTCAGGACAGGGTATGACAGATCACAGACATTCTAAAGACAAAACAACTTTTAGGAACTATTTCATGAGCTCACTGCTTGCATCTGGGCCACTCATTACAAGTTGGGCTGCAACATAATTAGGAAACAGGGTGCATGACCACAACACTGAATTGCAAAATAAGCTGTGAGAAAGTTTCTGCAAGTGGTTACAACAACAAAGAATTCATACCTAATGCTTCTCAAACCTTCAATTCACAGTCAGTTGCTCATTTAGACACAAAACTATAATTATTCACAGTGTGCAGAAATATATGGGAAAGGAAACAAAAATAAAATGTGACAGAAGATGGTTTTTACTCTTCCAGGAGGAAGAATCTCACATACTGCATTACAGCTGAGGATTTATTTCTTTGGACATCAATACTATCATTTTAGAAGAAAGATAAATGGTTTACACTTGGGTGAGTAAATAACAAGATTTTATTTACTCACACAAGTGTACAGCACTTATCTATCTTCCCCAAAACTTAACACATTAACTTACCACTCCCTTCTGAACCAAAACCATACAGACTTACCAACTGTTAAGAGAGAGCCAACTGTCTGGTCAAAATCTCCTGAGAGGTGGTGAAGGAAAGAAAAATAAACAGAGAAAAAGTAGGAAATCTTATCAACTCACTTTGCTTGTAGAGAGGCCAAAGCATCCGAGAACTTGTTGTTAAGAAATAAATCCAGAGCTGCCATACATTCACGCAGTGCCACGTTGAGGTCTGATGTAGATGACCTGCCAGAACAGATAATAAACTCAGCACATCTGTTCTCCCTCTACCAGTGCATTACTGCTGCATTTGAACCCCCCTTCCTCAATTCCAGATTTATTCCCTTGCATAACCTGCTGTTTTATCTCTAGCAATTGCAAAAAGTGAAAGTGACTCCTATTATGTTTGTGGATTTGGGTTTTTGGGTTTTTTTAAACTATGCTTTCACCAATAACATGTAAAAACAACTAAAGTCTTTCATTTCCTGAAAAAAAAAGACAAACTGCACATACTTTATGTAAGAACCTGGACATGCAGAATTTGCCATGTGGGAGCATAGCAATGTGATGAGCTCAGGTACCAGGAACACAGAAGCACTGGGTGATGATGCACATCTCCTTGTAAGGCTGCCAGACTCCAGCTGGTGACATCATGATCATGTTATCACTTTAAGGATGAGACATTGTCAATCTGCATCAGAATAGAACACCAACTGCTGCTGGAACATCTGCCTTCATTCAACTCACGTTCAGGGCAGTGCCTGAGCAACCAACAACTACAAACTCACAGGTGGGGGGAAATTTCCCATTCGCATGTTCTTGGGAACATCACTGTCCCTAAAAAGTGCTACTGCACTCAAAAAAAAAACTACTGCAGTATCTCAAAGTCAGAAGACTCTCAGTGACTTACTCTGGCTGTACTTTTCTCCTTTACAACATTCAGATGTCAGCCTGACCTGTCACAAGGCTTCTCAGCTGGTGTTTAGGTTACTGGCAACAGAATAATACAGACCAGCTGAGTTAGTTTGGCCCAAGTTCATCACCGCCAGAACTGGTGGACAAAAAAAAAATCCACAAAAGAAACAATAAAGCCTTGCACTAATGAAATTAAGGTCACCTAGCCAGTGTTAGGACAGTTGAAACATCTGCATCTAATGATCAAAGAGCTACACTGCACTAATATATTGTATACAAGCATGTACAAAACATCCTCCAACAAAATATAAACAAATCCTCACCATGTTCCTGATTCTGAACAGCTCTAACTAATGTGATCTATCTTGTGACTTAGCAACTGTGTGAGTTCCTTAAAAAGTGGCATAACATAGAATGCTGAAAGGAAAAACAGAAAGCAAAGTCCTGATAACATCTTAAGGAAAAGGCAGGGGAGCACAGCACAAGCAGATAGCATCAGTAATAACCACCCACTGCAGCTGTGGTTTGGTTTTGGTTTTAGGAATAATGACTGCAAAGAAATAAAGAGTATAACTATATATACAAAAAGCAGGACTTAAAATTTGAGAGAAACATTATGTGGCACTGTTTCCTAGTGGCTTTGTCATCACAACCTCAGATCCACTGCAAATCCTTTTGCACCCAAGACACTCTGCAAGTGCTTTGCAAGCATTGATTAACCAAGTTTTGGCATCCGTCTCATACAAAATGCAATATCATGTCTGCCTATTCTGAGCTATTCTGAGCCCTGCTTAATAATTAAAACTTGGTCAATTATTGCTTACTGTATTAAAACTCCTACCTTCCTGGATTTTAATCTGTGTCCCTGAACCAAGTAACGTATTTAACAAGAATAAAGCACATCTTCACCTGCTTTAAAATATTTAGACTATTAGTATTTTACCTGGGTTTTTTGTTTGTTCGTTTCTTGTCATGCAGGAGAATTGCCCCATTCAAAACAAATAAACCTTTTCAAAATACTCCTTTGAAACAAAAAGATGACAACGAATAAAGCCACTGCTAAAGCTCAAAGCAGACATAAGATACAATAATTACTTGGCATCTTTTCTGGAATAACAATTAACGGCACAGAGCTACGCACAGCAGCAGCAGCAGCAACACAAGCTGCATGCTTCCCTCATACGCCAAGGAAACCTGCCACAGGATGTAGCTCCCAAGTCAAGGGTTTGAGACCTGGGCAAAATACACCTAAATGCTGCAAACCATCACTCGTCACTGTCAACAATAGGGCAGAAATACTTTGAACTTGAGGGTGCCCAGCATTTCAGCAAACTGATTAGTCATGCTTCAGTGGGCTGCAGATTCCCTCCTGCTTCCAACAGCAGGATCAGAACTGCCTCTAAGCCAAATGCAAAATGCTGTGCGCCGCTACTCACCTCTCTGCTGAGTCTCCTGCGTGTTCTGACATAGTCATTGTAAGCCCACTCAGCTTTTAGGCTCGAACATCAGCAGCACTCGGTGCTCCTGAGCCAGCTGCGAGTGACAGCCCCGGTGGGAGCGCAGGGCAGCGCCCGCCTGCGGCACCAGAGTCTGCGATTGGACACTGCCACGGGAATAGGAGCATCGCTCATTCACCGGCCACATCCTACAAACCAGCCCCTGGGGAGCCAGCCCGTGGCACACCGGGTCCATGTGCCACCGGATCCAAACACAGCTCGGTACCTCTAATGCAGGAGGGGCTGCCGGCTGCCAGCCCGTCCCTGATCTACAGACCTGTCTGGAATGAGCAGCAGCATCAGCCACCTTTTCTTCCACCAGACCATGCAGAAGCCAAATACCCTTGTAATTGCAGACCTGAAACAAGAAGAATCACTGCATGTGGCAGTGGCCCACATCAGAAACCTGCGGACCAGAACGGAGAGCCAAACGAGAGCAGCTGACAGGCGGCACTCAGGCAGTAATTGCTGCAAATGTGAGAAACACACAGGCGACAGACACAAGCAAGTGCTTCTTCACAGCAAGGATTCTCCACAAAACAGGCTCCAATCCCGCAGCCAAACTGCTGCTTTTTGTTAGTTCCTGTACCTTTGGGAGGAACTGAGGCTTTACACGCTCTTTGTAACAATCTCTCTTTAATGCCATGGAAAATGAGGCGAGTTGGCACTAACAATTTGATCAGTGGAGTGAGCTCATCTGGTTAATTTTGCCCGGAATGAAAGTGTATCCCCCTGAACTGCTTTGCTGGCACATCAGCTGTACCAGCCCTGCACACACAACTACAAGCAGCATTACCAGTCCTTCCACTCATTATGAGAGCTGGACTGTGGAAGTTGATCAGCCATGATCTACTTACATAAATTAGTTTCTCCAAGAGCATCTAATGTCAGAAATTATGTGGTTGCTAGATTTCACAAAGCAGTACCAATACACACCAATACCAGACATACACTGCTGAAGGAAGACCCAAAAATGATAAACCAGCAAAGGACAACTCCAGGAAGATACTCCGAATCCATTAACATAGCTGATTAAATCTCTTGCTGGTTTTATGGTATCTGTACAGGAAAAGCCTGTGCTGCATTTGGTACAAAAATTACTGTAATAGATCCCCAGGCTGCCCCAGTAATGACTCCATTACATGTTCCTAACAGCATTGTGTACCTGGGCCACAGCAGGAGATAAAATACATTATAGTTTTTTTTCCCCCAGTTGGGAATAACTACTGGTTACAACTTAAAATTAACTGGCAGGATCATGGGCTACTCTGAAAAGTTTTTTCATCGTTCTCACTAGCTGTTTGTACAATTTCTGATTAATGCTGTATTCTCCAAATAGTCCTTAAAGCCCTGTATGGTGAAGGCTCTGGTTATCTCTGCAAAGTTCTTCAAGACTTGATTTGGCACCTTTTTATTTGAATACCACTTCTCTAGAAACAATTATATGCTCAGACAACCTTCAGTATGCAACCTCTCCTTCCCCACATACATTGGTGTTTTCTTTTAACTACAGAAAACAAATGTAAAAAAACTCAGCTCTGAAATATTTCCACATTTAGGCCATTGCCCTGCTGGTTTTACAAGGTTCTTTCCTTTTTTGCTTTTGGGCAGCAGGTTTTGCAAGGACAGTCATATGGTTCTCCTTGTGGTTTTGTTATTTATGAAATCGTTGTTCTCTGCCCCAGGGACAGCAGGGTTGCTTCACAAATCACAACCACAGTATATCCTGGGAGTTGCAGTCAGTACTGCCCTTCTTGCTCCACTGCATCCCCATTGTCTCTAGCTGGAAACACGATTCCTTGGAATATCCCAGGCAATGCCCCTTTTACTTAAGCACCAGATCCTTTCTGTCAACAGCAGTATCAAACAAAATGAATAAGCAGAAATAAGCAAAACTAAAATCTGGAATATTAATGAAGAGTAAAGCATATTTAAAAAAATTATGTTTTCCATGGTCAAAAGGAAAGAGACACATGATTTCTGAGCATGGGAGTTACCAAATTTATGCATAATTTTATTTCACTGTGTGCATGACGTTGACTGGTTTCTTACTACTAATTTGCAGTGCATAAGCTTCATGATTCATCACTGGGTTTTACAGATTTCTTCAGTTAAAAAAATCTTGAACCCTATACTGTGCAAAATGCTAAAATACTCAACCTCAGTTATTATCAGAACTTTACAGAAAAAGGTAAGTCTGAGGTTTGTGCCTTTGTAGTAATGCTTTTAATAGCAATTCAAGAGCTCCTTCAGTACTGTGAAACACTAAAAGCAAGTTAAATCAGTCATGTCTTAAAATATGGATGCATTTCTCTGCCAAATCTACCTTATCTGCATAAGTCAGCTGAGGTTGTGTGCATGGGCAGGTACCTTCACTGGGAGAAGAAGAATAAAATACAAAGAATCAAAAACCTTTTAAGCTTCTCTGATGCTAACACTTCAACCATTCACAGATGTGAGGAGGCCCCCGAAGCACATTTCAAAGGTCTCAATTTCAGTGTTAAGGAAAGTTCCCTGTGTGACCGTGCAGCAGCCACTGGCAGTCACATGGCCATCACCTGAGCTGGGACCAAAACCCCTTCACAGCTGCACATCCCACACCCACAGCGAGACAGGCTCGACCTCAGGTTTCCCATAACAGAGTTTCAGATGTCCCTGTCCTTAAAATTATTTCATTTTGGTGGAGTAACAGAATGACAGCTGGAGCTCATGTCTCAGAGGAGAGACTCTGAACAAAGGAACCCCTGGGTTTTTATACCCTCACAGTCTAAACAGGAAAAGATCTGGGGGTCTTCAGCCCCTGCTGTGTCCCCAGGTGTCCCTTCCCTGTGCCCTTTGTTGTGCAAAGGGTCAGCAGTTCACATCCCATGGTACCATCACTGACACCAGGATGTCCTTCCCACTGCCTGTTTGCAAAAAGATACAGAAATATGGAAATTCTTGCCATGACACCATTTTCTGTTCCTAATGCTGGATAATCACAGGGACATTAGGAAATATCAGGGTACACCTGGGATTACTTCCTTTAGCCTTTTCCAGTTCTCCAGGTCATTCCTAAATCCACTACTACTTTTCTAAATAGTTGACTTCTTTGAGCAACACTGCTCAAAGTTGTGAGTCTGAAAAAAAATCCCTACATTCAAAGAAAAAAAAAAAGGCACATCACTTGGGAAGAATTATTTTCTTCTGCAAGCATTTCCAAACCCACATGAGATCAGAAATAATCTTGGATGAAAAGAACAAATAAGCAGTTCTCACAATAATTTGTTACTATTCAGTTTTCAGACCATACAGAAATGTCTTCATAATTCAAAAGCAAATAAGTTAATGCAAGAAAATTAATTCTCCCATATCTCTTCCTGTTCTAAGTGCCAAGCTGTTAATACCTCAGTATTTATCTTTCTGTGTTCCTGAACACTTTTCTGGCCCATGTCTAAGACTCTTCAGTGCTGCAGAAATGTCATTACTTCAACAACAAAGGAACTGGAAAGGTCTCAATGTTTGTATTCTCCAAATATTCTGCAGAGAGACACAACAGTGATACAGTTCTGGAATTCAGGATATCATAGTATTTCAAGTTGTACATGGAGTATGACACCATTTATTTTTGAGGTTAATTCAGCTCTCAAATCACTGAGTTATTGATGCCTCAGCAATGTCAAAGGTCTTTTAAAAAGCCTTTCTGTCTCAGCAAAGGCTCACAAATCAAAGGGATGTGGCAAAGCAGTCCAGTGAGCAGCACAAAGACCAGGGAATTGGCAGACTTGTGTTCTGCCCTCAGTCCCACCATGTTTAACTTGGACCAAGCAGGATCTAATTTGCATTAGGCTCACAATTCTCATCCTGTATTTGAATGTGCAAACAATGCAATAATTCATTAAGATTGGTTTGTCCAGACAAAATGTGCTGGTGTCATTTCTACCATTCCCTTTCCTTGTTGTGCTGCCATGACTGCTCACAGGGTGAAATGCACCACTGTGGGTGAGCACTGCCTGTCGGCAGAACTGCTGGCATCAGTCAGAATGAAAATATATATAAAGACACATGAGCCAGTCTGGTATATTACAAAAATAAGCCCAAACATCCTGCAATAGCACTGATCTATTGGAATGTACGAAGAAAAATTTACCTCACACAGGATCAACACTGAAATAAAACAAATATATTCAGCATTACAGAGATTAATAGGATTGCTGCAATTAGGAGTAAATCTTCATCATAAATCAGGCCACAGCAATATTTAGCAAGCTTTAATAACTCTTGTTTTTAAATTCAGATGATCTACAGTCTTTGTCACTTTGAAGGTCACATGTGATTGATATCACTCCTTTTGGGGTTTTTAAGTGTCTTTAGACAACCATATAATACCCACTTGCTCTTTTTTCCAAGTCCTCTAACTTTTCAGTTTTACTGCCTCTGGTCCACCTACACTTCTGACATAGTTACTCTCAATTTTTAAAGGTCTAATTCTTATCTCACTAAAAGTAATGAGAAAAAAAATCAGCAAGAGCTGCACTAGACCACTATCATGCAATGGTATTGAGCATATTTAGGTACCCAGCAAACAAACAAATAAAGCAAGAAGCAAAATGCAAACTCACTCTGCCGTGTTCATGGTAAGAAGCCAGACAAAATCTGTGAGGTTTGTTTACCTAAGGACTGCAAGGTCAGGGTAGAGATCTGTATTACCTCTGAAATTAGACTCAATGAGAATTCAGGGAGGGATGTCAGGCAATTCCTCCTTTTGGCTGGATTCTGCACTTCCCAGCAGGGATAAAGGCTGAGTGGTGGGTAACCAGAGATGGGCATTTCAGATGGTTTCTTCAGCCATTTGTGAAGTCTGGTTTGCACTTGTTTATGCTGACTTGCACTTTCAGATTTCAGTGTGGTGACCAACATAGAAGGGATGAAATACACGTTCTGGCCCCAAAAAGCATTTTCCTGGAGTACTTCATGTGAGTTGAAATGTTCCTTTGTTTGGTTTTGCTTCATTTGGTTGGGTTTGGTTTTTTGTTTGGTTTTTCTTTTTTTCATTTAATCTAAGCAAAGCACTTTCAAAATAAATTACTCTGTAACGTGTTTTGTTGCAACTTCAAAAAAACCCATGCTTTTGTTATCATTCCACTGCTGAACAGTATCTTAGGCTCCCATAAAAACAATATATAGGAATGACACCAAATACTTGAACAAATAGAGGATTGTTGCTTTGCCTTTAATCATTGCTTTACATGACATTCCAGATTGTTTCCCTGAGAGCTTCCAACAGCCTGACTTTATTCTTCAGAAGTCACCTGCAAAGCACACCTCACAGTACCTTGACCAATAACAATGCCACCTTCTCTCGTATTAAATAAAATTTCAAGCATGGCACATCGATACACCTTTACAGCTCTCTTGAGCCTGCCCACTGAATCAGTACTCAAGAACAGAAAAACAAGTACCATTAGAAAGTTGTCTTGGCACTCAGCATTGCCAAAGCCATTTTGAAGAGTTACTCTTTGGCACAGTGGCTTCGAGAAGAAAACAGTTATTATTCTCTCCACTTCAGAGTGCAAAAGCAACTAAGCAAACTACCTAAGGAGATAAAACAAATGAAAATCAAAACAAGTGAGGCTGATGTTGAACTCTGACTCAGTTAGGCTGGGATCTTTATGTCAATTTTTCCCTTTCTGACAGGAAACAAGGATTGGTGAAAAGTAAAAGCCTTAATGCAGATGCAGTAAGAAGATTTCATCAGTTCAGGATGGCAATTTTAGTTAAAAAGAACTGTAAAATGACATCCAAGCTCAGCATTGCATTCCGTTTGATATACATGAGGTTCCAGCCATTGACTCAAGTGTACCTGGATGACCACCCTAAGGTTGAGACTTTCTTCTGACAACTGCTTTCGCACAACAGATGAAAGTTTTATTATCAAGTTGAAGACAACAGCTGAAAATGTCTACAATGGGAGGTCATTTTTCATCACCCTTACTCAAAAATATGTTTAGTTTTCAGTTCCAGTCATTCCAGGTAATTTTTCCTCCAACTATGATCTGATAATCTCAATCTATTCCCAAAACATCCATGATAACTAAAGAAACCACAAATTCAGATCTTGGAAGCACTGTCTGGGAGCTTCATTAGGGTTTTAAAGGAGTGATTTAAGTAAAATGTGAACTACAATAAGGAAATAGTAATTTTTTCCCACAAGCTAGCCAAAATCCCGATGTATGCTTTTCAACACTTTGTAGCACTGGAAACATCAGAATCCCTTTAGATCCCAGTGCAGTGTCACCATGGAATGGTGACACTGAGCCGGTTCCAGCAGATGGAGCTCCAGAAAGGCAACGAGGAGCCAGCACCAAGTGCTCCAGCAGCTTCAGCAACACAGACCTGCGGGACAACCTGCCCAAGCTGGCAAAATTCACCCTGCCCCTTCCTGCTTCTAAATATTTTCGCACACATTGTTCCCCACACTCAGAACTTCCTGAAGCACAATGCAACCGCATCCCTCAGCCTGCTGCTATTGTCAGTGCAAACACAGCACCTGGAGGTCATTTAATGGTATCATTTAACATCATTATTACAAACACGCAGCCCACCTTTCCAGCCTGGATAGTTTTTAAATTGCTGGGCTGTCCATTAAAGAATTATTAAGACAGAGCATGGCAATAAAATTATATAAAGCTCTTCAAAAATACAGAATGGTCAGGGCTGGAAAGGACCTTAAACATTATCTCATTCAAAACCATGCTGTCAGCAGACACACCTTCCACTACACAACGTTGCTCAGAGCCCCATCCAGCCTAGCCTTGAGTATTTCCAGGTAGGGGTTATAGATATAAATACTATTAGGCAGGTCATTTTTGATCATTAGAAAGTCTAGCACACTGAATTTTTAAATCCCACAGGACTTTGTTGCTTTAAATGTCACCATTAGACCACCTCCTTTGGTCTGTGTAGTAACTCTAACATTATTATCAATGCCACTAAAAAAGAGCACTATTGTACAGCTTATATAATCTAAAGTTCAGGAGATTTTTTTTCCATCGTGGTTTCTTCAGCAGAAATAAAGTCTCAGGTAAATGTTTGCTGTTTTCAACTTTAAAATAAAGGGAAGGTGTGCAGCCAGAGAGAGAGCACACCACTGCTCCAGATACTTAATGAAGAATCATTACCAGAGCCATTACCACTCTTCTAAGCAACAGTTTGCTCACCTCTCCAACAAGTGCACTCTTAAAAGCTTCTACTCCTGCAGAGATTATAAAGCAGATTATTATAAATGTCTTATGTCAAATACAAAATCCACAAGCCAACCTTTACTGCAGCCCTGTCTAAAAATTTAACACACTGTCATCATGGGGGAAGAATGTTATTTGCAGACTGATTCAGCTTTTGAAGAAACAACTCTCTCACAGGCACACAATGGAAGTTTATGTATTTTAGGGGCAGTAGGAATGCACACCTGGAATGGGGAAAGTTATCCACCTGCAGCTCATTGTTGAGGGTGAGCAAGAAGATATTGAGTTACATAGAAATGAACGCCAGCGTTTCGCTGTCAAGGTGTGTTGCAAGCTGCACAAACAGGAGCTCAAGCAAAAGAACCTGGTCTTCCACGCTCTTCCACAGACATGACACGCTCTTCAGCAACCCTTTGAAGCCCAAAGGCAATTTGCATACAACTAAAGAAGGGCTGCTGCGCAGGTAAGTAATTAGCTCAAGCTAATGTCCTCGTCTAAGAAAAAAGAGAACCCCCTCAAAGTGCAGGAACCAGTTTGTGCCCGCGCTGGGGCTGCTCTGGGGTGGCTCAGCAGGCGCAGGCGGGCACAGCCCCTGCCCACGGCCGGGTCAGGCCGGTGGCCAGAGCGGTGCGTGGGGTGGCCCGGCCCTGGCCTGGGTGGTCCCGGCCTGGGCAGCCCTTGCCCACGGGCCACAGGCGGCTCCGGCCCCAGCCCGGAGCGCCCGTCCGGGTCAGCCCGGGGGCCCGAGCTGCCCACAGCGGCTG
>VYXD01007607.1:289621-339913 GCA_013397195.1 Hylia prasina
AAAATGGAAAACATAATTCACATTTCGCCAAGTTTTCAATTAGCTGCACTCTGCACCTGCTGCCAAGGCAGGGTTTGCCAGGGTGCAGCCGTCTACCCCCAGCACAGGGGTCAGCGCGTTGTACCGCGGGAGTAACGCCCCACAGGGCTCACACCTCAGAGAGGCCAGGTTCTGACCACATCACATCAATAAGTAATTAGATCTAAATAATTAAATTTTTTAATCTGTTCATTAACATAAAATTCATAAACAAAATAAATATTTAAAATTTTAACTTGCCTCTTCCATTAAAGAAAACCAAACCCCTTGATATTGAATAGAATATGCAACACTGAAAAAAACCCTGCATTACTTTGGCCATTATCTGTATTATAATCGTATCGATCAGGCGGCTTCAGCGTTACTGGGACAACAGTTCAGAAGAGATTAACAAAAGAAAGGAGCATGTGGAAGGAAATGAACAAGGCAAAGGAAGGCAAAGGTATACGTGGCCAAGGGAGTGGCAGGACAAACAGAAGGACTGGGTTGACATAAAGAAACAATGGGCACATTAACGGGAACAGTGGGTGTATAAGGTTAAAAAAAGAAAGAATTTATTAGCTGCACACCTACAATGTGGCTCGTGATGTGAGGAACAAGGGGTGGATGGCAGGATGGGCTCACGCTCCAGCGCTCAGGGCGCAGCTGCTCCAAGAGAAAAGCCAAACATGCAACGACTGAAGGATGATTCCCTCTCTTCTGACACCAGCCAAGAAGTCATGATTGTCTCCACCAAATCAAACATTTCAGCTCAGTGAGAGACAGCATAAGGAGTTGTGACAAGCACCTTCCCAGAGCTATTTGGGTACAAGTGCCGGCCCACCTTTTCCAGCATAAAATACCTGTTTACATACATTCCATTTTCTGAATTGTGAGGCTCATACATTACAGCTCATAGTGTTCACAATGAAGCCAGATTTCCTGTGTAGTTCTGCACTTCAGCCCATTGTCAGTAGCCAGTCACAACTAACTTAAAGAACATTTTTATTAATAACCACCCCAGAATATACTCTATATTGCTTTTTACAACTTTTAGAATTATATGTTGTAGGGACAAAGTTGAACAAGCTAAAGCAGGACAAATTTCCTCCTTTGAGCACAGTATGGTATGTTTGAGAACAGTTGTGCTTTTAATATGACAGTAAAATAAAATAAATGTTTTAAGTTAAATGGATAGCATATTAAGGAAAATTAGAGAATTTAATTTAAATATATGAGTTTAACATTCAACAAGTACTTTACCTGTAGTCTTCAGGATTCAGGGTCAGTGCTTTGAACCTCGACTGAATTATTTATTCAGTAAAAGTTATTACTGAAGGTGGGCCCAAAATGAGATTCACACTCCAAAATCCTCAGAACTGTTTGGAACTCAAGGACCCTAATTTTAAAAATAAGGAGGTATTAGCAGAGCTTCAGTAAGTATTAAAAAAATTCCACAAGGATTTTACCTAAAACCCCACTGAGTCTTCTAAAATTACTTTTTTTCTTTATAAGTGACCACACCTGTTCATCTCAGGGGAGACAGCATTCTATGGAAAACAATCCTAAAGACCTGCTGGCTTTGAATACAAACATTTCAATGCTACATAGTCTCAACAGAATAAACAATGAGTCTGGCCACACAGGCAAATCAGTTTGTGTGGATCAGGATGTCTGGCACATGCAAACCAGGGACAGCTGACAATCTGCAGACAGTGTTACAGGATCTCTCGCTGGGAGAGACCTCTAAAATCAAAATTAAGAGTTTCTTCCTATATTACCAGCAAGCTAAACCCTCAAATATCTTGTTTAAAACAGCACTTCTGTTACATTCTTAATTTTTTTTCCAGTTATTTGTATAGTCCAGTATAGGACCGCAACTGGCTGCTTCTACCAACAGAGAAAACACCTCATAACATCGCTCCTATCTACAGGATACAAAAGTAAAATGGGATAAAACTCCTTCTACTCTGCACAAGGTTGTCTTTCCAGATTAGAGCAGTTATGTAACAACTATGAGAACAGGAAATGGCTTTGTCCATACTAAGTGGTTTGTCCATACTCACATATTAAATCAGCAAGAGATAACTAGAAACAACATCCTGACCTCTTGAACACACATCCAAACAATGCAGCATTTTCTCCCTCTATCAGCAGATCACCTGCTCAAAAAACTAATGCTCTTTGTTTTCAGTTAAAATCTATGGTCCAGACAGCTCCAGATGTCTCCATTTTAGCACCACAGGAATTCTGAAATATTCTGAGCAAGGAATGGGAATGCAGCTGGAGTTATTTTGTATGTTTTGCTATTCGTGTTCCTTTAAAGAGCTTGTGGATGAAAATGACTTCTGTTTCAGGATATTACTGACTGACGGCTTGTCAGCTGATGAATTACAAGTTCCTTCCCACCTTTTCTGGGGTAACGTTATGCTGTCTTCCCTCCCTTCCGCTTCTGTGCCTTTTCTAATTTAAGCCTCAGAGGCCCCTGCAAACACAACTCTGCGGAGAATTCAAGAGCTCAGTAACACTCACATGGGCAAATAAACTCCACTCTTACCTACCAAAAAGATCAAAAAAGATCTTTCATTAGGGAAAATCACTGTCCCCTTCCTTCTTATACGAAAAAATGGATTCATCTGAAAACCAATCTTCATGTTCACACTAGTTAACAATGGAATCAAACTCAAGAGTATTCACTGACGTGATACAGAATTCCCTAACAAGAAAACACAGGACTTTAGTTGCCAATATTTTGAACAAATATGTTACTTTCCCAATCTTACCCTCCCTTATTTAAATCCAGTATCATCTAAATTACCATTCTGTCAGTACTGCAAAAACAAAAACATCCATGAGGTTGCACATCCACGCATACAATGACTTTGAAGATTCAGGCTAAAGAACAACTAAAACACCAAGGCTGAAGTCAGAAATTTGCTAAATACTCAAATTCTGAAACAGCCAATTTAAACTTGAGTAGGTAAACGAAAATGTTGAGAAGTTACTGAGGAAATAACAGAAAGCAACACAATTCTGCCAGGGGATTCTATTTCTGTGAAGGTGCCCCTTGGCAGGTGTGTCAGGTGGCAAAGGCCACAGACACCAGGTTAAAGTCAGGACACCTCACACTGCATTATATTCACACAATGCTTTACATCTCACAGGACCCTCTTGAAAAAACAAGCAAACAGTTCACATTTATGTACTTAAACTTTATTTCTTCATAATTACAGGCTATTGTTAGAATTTTTAAACAAAAGGGAAGTCTATAAATAGAGGCTAGTCCCACCTGAACAAGTTGTTTTAAAAAAACAAAAACCAACAGTTAAAACTTCATGAAGTAATGCCATTTAGCTCACAGCAGTGGTTTGTTGGTAGTCTGAGTAAAAGTCCTATAGTCAGAGTCAGTAACATGAAATGTAACATCAAATGACTCAAAACTTTAAATTCCATAAAGGAAAGCAGGAATATATATATAATATATACATATAATATTGTGTTGGTCCACTGAGTATACATTTTTAACAAAAGATAAGAAACTATGTAATCCAGTTAAGCATATGATTTGCAAGATTAGTGTACACTCATTACAAAGATGTATAAGTTATAACTATTCAATACTTGCAAAATTTTAAGTTACTTTTTTTGAGCAGGTGTTTAAATGCTCATCTCCCAGTGCAAAAGAAAAACCATCCCAGACAGGTTACTCATTTTTTCCTGAAAAATTGAAAACCTTCAAACTCATGCAACAGCAGCATTGACAGGTAATGGGAAGAGCTTAAATATACTGAAGCATGGCTGAATTCTCCCCCTTTGCCCCAGTGCTGTGTGTTGAAACACTTCAATTTCCTCAAAAGAAATACCACAGGTTAAAAGTGCAAGAAAAAAACTCCTTCTAGATGTTTATGCTGCTGCCATCCATTTTTCGTAGACAGGGCACAAGATTATTCTTTTTGGAACTATTTTAATGAAACTGATTTTCCAAATAGAATTCATTCAAAATGAACAATAAGTTATTTTCATTAAGTTATTTTCATTAACATTCTATCAATCCTACTCTGACTCAGTGACCATTCAGAAATCATTCAGTTTAAGGTGCAACTATCAGTTGGCATTCAATAAATTACATATACAGAAAACAACTGTGGTTAAAAAAAGTAGAAATCAGACTACCTGTTTTTTCTTTCTATTCTCAATCCTATTTCAAATGGAACTCATTAACTTGCCAGTTCAGCTGCATATTTCACAGGCAAAAGTGGCTCAAATAGCAGTGGGGTCTCACAATTTGACAGTCACCTTAGCCAACAGCAAATGCACATGAATTTTCAGCTTAATTGCTTTATAAAACAAAATAACTGGTCTGTCTTAAAATCTAGGATCATGCAGGAAAAGCAATAAAGGTTTCAGAAAGACATAGTCTTTCTGATGGGGACTCCATGAAGACTATGTTAAATCCAACATAAAATCTTCAACGAGGAGAAAAAGAATCTATATGCATACATATAAAAGAAAGCACTCCACAACTCTGGCATTACTAAAACCCGTTCAGAAGGATAAAAGGTTTCCAGTGACTAACTGCTTGATGGGAGACAGTCAGCCATGACAGAATAATTGCTGTGTTCACTTTATGCTCAATTACCAACTGCTGATAGATTACAGTCAAACCCCAATCTCCCTATCTGCATTTTAAACTGATTTGCTTTCAGCTGGGAAAAGTACTTTGCTCTCCTGAAAACTTGAGAGAAATTGAATGCTAAACTTAACAATTATTAAAACAATAACCAAAAAGATTGAATTTAGCAGAAACATTCACATCACTTTCAGAAATTTCAAACCTTTCATAGTTTCTTGTATATATGCATTTTCTGATTAACATTTAAATAGGTTAGGTACTCAAGAAAAGGGACAAAACAGTTTACGTCAGATAAAATCTTATTCTAAACTTCATGCTTCTGATATTTCAGATTTACTGAGTGCAATAGCCAGTTCCAAGTCTTCTTGCTCTTGCTGTTTTAGTCTTGCCAATCTTTCTTTTTCTTCCCTCTCACTTTCTCTCTTAGCCCATTCAATCATGTCTTCCTCAGTAGAATACTGCATGTTTAAAAGACAAAATAAAACAGATTAATAATACAGTGATAATTATTACTGCCCAAACACTCAGTTTAAAGGACAATTAGTTTTTCAATAATTGTACATATTCTAGTCTTCAAATATTACTTGTTTTCTAGTTCTAACAGAGTAAATTGGCTTAGTCTAAGGTTTAACTACTAAGAAGTGCACTGAAGCCATCAAACTGATGTATTTTAATGAAATATGCCATGTTTCAAATTTTAGTATTAAGTTTCAAATATATTACCAAGCAAAAAGTGCTGTAATTTAAATACAGTTTTATTTTGAATAAATACCAATCTATACAAGAAAAACTGAATAAATCAGAAGAACATTTTGCAAAGCACATTCCTATTCACACTGTAGGCCATCCTGACTTATCCTGCTTTCATTAGGGATGACTTTTCCAGGTGAAAATGACTGCAAAGATTTAGCTGTAGACTGACTATTTCTGAGTGTGTAGATGAAAAATATTGCTGCCATGAAGCAGCAACATAATAAGGGTAACTGTAGAGTTAGAAGGCTGGTAGTAATACAGAGAAAGGTCAGCATGATATGAGAGGGGAAAAAAAGAACAGATTATTTCCATATTGATGAGAACTGATTGTGAACTAAGGTACAATGATTATAAATCAGACACAGCTAAGGGTATTATCTTAAATAAAATACAAAAGATTATGCTAAAGTTTCTTCCTAGCAAACATGCAGAAAAATTCAGAGGTAAGTGAAGCCCCTGTCCTCATGGACATCCCAGCATTAACTGAAAGGGTTAGAGACTCCAGGTCTCTGCTTTGAGCTGCTTCTTTGGGAAATAAAAGCAGAAACAGCTGAGTTTTCTCCATAGTGCACTCAGTATTTTCAATAATTGCAGCTGGAAAAGAATACCATTTCCTTCATAAAGATAAAAAACATTTTTGCCACTCCTCCAAACTGGCTTCTCAGTCCCCCTAACTACCACCATGGATGGATAACCACATTTCAGAAGTTACCATGCTCCAAGACACACCAACCAGAGCAAGTCTACTTTGAGAGCCTGACAATCCTTAGGTTACTTCAATCAAGCATGTAGTTTATTAGGCCTAAACAGAGAAAGAGCAGTATGGTCAAGATACTGTAAATGCAAATTGCATTTAACAGGTATCAGGCTTGAAAGTGAGATGATGCCTTTCAAAATTCTATTTGCAAAAGCTCAAAAGAAAAAAAATAATATATAGGCATGCACAAACCTTTAGATTTGCTTCTACTGCTTGGACACCACGACTTCTATGAAATGAATTCTGGTTATAAAGAGACACTTACTATTTTACTTCATTGTGCATAAGTCTGGAATTTACTAACCATTCAAATCCCATCAAATTATATTTCATTAACATACACTGTTATGAGGCTGTTTATCAGTATTTCAGTACATTAAAAATATGACCAAACAGTTCAGTGACAGTTAAATTAAAATCACATTTTGGTTTATTTTTAGTTGGGTAGTTAATAGTGTGCTTGTTATAGATTTGTAATTTAAATCTGCTGCACACACTGATAAAATGGATAATCCCTAGAACATAAGATATTTTTGAAATCCTCTCCTCTAAAAGCTAGGAGGCCTCCATGAAAAAAGGCATAAAACCAATCCATTTTAAACATTAACTACAATATTTCGCAGCATTTTGGTTTAGGACAGCCTCAGCTGTAAACTAAATGCAAACACTGTTTTAACTGGAAGCAATAGCCCTTTTGTACATGGGATATGTTTTAATAATTGAAATTAGACTGAAGACTTCAGTGTGAACATTTCAAAGCTGCTGTTATACTGAAACAAATGTAAAAAGTGTTTACTCACAGTACTGAAGTTTGCAAAATTGTTGGGGTCAGCCTCTTTACTGACGCTGGTGGGAGCAAATGGATCACAGAATAGATCTGCTTCTTGTTCTTTGGGAATGTCTGGGGTGGGGAAAGGCTGAAATGGATCGCTTGACTTAAAGGAATCTGAAGAGTCTATTTGATTGATAGGTCTTTTCCCTTAGATCAAAATGAATTCAAAATGAATTTAAGATAGCAGGTAATAACATGCCAAAACTAGTAAAAAGAAAAACATTCAAAAACTACTTGGAATGCAACCTCTTCCCACAAGCTAGTGGAGCTGTACTTTCAGGGGAAGGGTTGCCAATTTAAAAAATGAGGGTACAGCCCACACTTTCTGAAAGGGTAAATCAGGTAAAAAGGAACACATGTATGTTAATGAGTCAGGAACACGGTTGTGTATTAATTAACTATTTTGGAAAGAGAATTTCTAACAGTTTTGAGCACCTATTGTGTTGGCACAGGATTGTTTTCTGGTTATCAACTGTCTTTGATCATTCCAGCAAGGCTCTTTTATTTTTTCTTTGGATCAAGTTAACACAATTTTATTCAGAGAGCAGAAATACATTACATATATAAGCTTTCAAAACACCATGTCCTCTCCCTATGCTAAGACCAGGAATTTCTGCAGTTTAAAACAAGGAATATGATAACAAGCAACCACAGGCTGAGCTGTTTCGTTAATTCTTGCCTAAGTAGCTGCAAATAAACAGAATCAGGGACAAACCCCCACTTATTTTGCTGGAATTTTTTCAGCTTAACCCAAATCAACTTTCAACACCATTGAGGACATTAACACAAATACTTCCAAGAATAGCTGAGCTGAATTTCATCCCACCACTCCCTCTTATGCTACTCTTTTACACAAGATGTTTCAGTGCAGTATCCCGAATTCTACTACCAGGTTCTGCAAGTGGTTCCACACTTCCAGTGGTTGTATTTTTAAACTTCTTCGTGTTTCCATTTCAGATTAAAACTACAGAATTGAACAAAGGTGCTTATTATTTCACATATCACTATTGAAAATTAGTCTAAAATTACTTCATAAGAGCAAAAGAGATTCTCATCTGGCAATGATTTTGAGATTTGGAGAACATCCCCTGGGAAACCTATGATTTACTTAGACACTTCCCAGATAACCTTGCCATCTCTCTCACTGATGATGTTCTCTCTGTGTATCACTGATGATACTGTGCTGCCCCATCCCTCGAAGTGTTCAAGGCCAGGCTGGATGGGACTTGGAGCAACCTGCTCTAGTGAAAGGTGTCCCTGCCTGTGGCAGGGGCTTGGAACTGAATGATCTTTAAGGTCCCTTCTAACCCAAACCATTCTGTGATTCTACAGTTCTGTTCCTCGCAAATAATGCCTGCCTGTTTCTTCAAAAATGTGGGAGGAGTATCTCCAAATGACAACCAGGGAGTTTTATTTCTGCATGGGAAGGGCTTATAATTTTAATAATATAAAATACACAATCACCAAATCTTCCCCAAAGTCAAGAAATGGGTGTGTTTATCAGTATCTAGAGAGGTAACAACCCTTCTACACACATTCAAGTAGAGAGAAGAATTAAAAGAAAGATTTTTTGGGGGTATTTCTTTGAAAAAGCATACCATTGTTTCAAATCAGATCAAGGAAGTCATTAAAAGTAATTACATTTAAGTATCTCAATTTTTATTTCCATTAGGAAAATAATTAATTTGGAATGGCTAGCAAGATAACCACATTTTTAATTGTGCATACCAAAACCACCTATTTTTTTCTAATCATCTGTCGCTAAGGATGCTGCTGTTCCACCTCTAGAAGCTTGCCTTCCAAAAGTGCACCACATCACAGCCACTCCCATACAGTCAAGTCAGAAATCCTTTTCATGTTTAAATAAGGACCAACATCAAACATTCAAATTATCATCTCCTGCCATGTCAGCTTTTTTAATGTTATTTACAATGGAAATGATTACTTGCAAGGCATTTGCATGAACCAGATCTCACACCAACATTAGAAACTAAACAGCTGAGCTTAAACTTCAGTATGAGCACTCCAGTATCTACTGTGTTCCCTTCCTTTTGAGGAAAGATGAATACACATTTAAGCCTCATGCCACAGTTTCTCAAAACACCTTAAGACTCATCCATATAGTGTTAACAAGGAAACAAATGACACAGTAGAGTTTTCAAAGACAATGAAACAGAGGACAGAAATTTTTAAAGGAATACCAGAAATATATTTTCCTATGTTTGCAAAAACAAATTGAGAGTGAGGAGGCTGTTGTAATATGGTCTTGTTGCAACCACAAGAAGGTGTTGTTATGCATGATAATCATGGCCTTTTCTGGAAAGCAGAGTGGTTTGTGCCATGGAAAATCCCAGAAACTCCTCTATCACTGAGGAGAAAACAGCCCAGGGAACTTGAGTATTATTATTATTAGTGCTACAAAGGCAAGGCCACCTAGAAAAAGTTAACCTGAAAACCTAAGTCAGTTCTTTAACCCTATTTAATTCATTTTGCATTAAACCCAACTGTGTTTGTAATGTATAAAGCACAATGAATTCTCACTTTATGCATAATTTAATTCAAGATTCACAGTGTAGCACATTAGCAACCATTTAATTTGCAGTTATGCTGGGTTCTTGCACACATTTGTTAACAAGTCTTTTTCCCTGTTTTCTAAATCCTTTGTCTCTTCAAACTGATCCCAAACACCAAACCAAACTTAACTCTGAGGAAATGACCAACAGATCAGGAATGGACTTGTTTCAGATCTTGCTCATTTATTTTAAATTCAGACCATTTACCCTCCCCTCCTAATTCCTGTCCCTTTGCCAACACGAAGCAGCTGATTGTTACCACATCTCAGTGCCAGCTCTTACCAGGTGGTGGTGGACAGGGCCTGGTGGGAGTCCCTGTCTTAGGGGGCAGTGCAGGAGGAACATCCTCATTTTTAGCTGGTGGTTCCTCAAATAAGTTTTTAGTTATGGTGACGCTGCTGACAGAGCCTGATGTGGAAGAGCTAAAGGGATCCTCATTGTTGGCCTTCAACAAAGAAAACAGCACATTTTCAGTGCAGTGCTACCAGACATTCTCTCCAATAATACAGTATTAAATTAGAACTGAAAGTTGGGACTAAGACTAAAGAAAAGACTTTCATTTGTTTTTACACATATCCACATACTCCAGAAGATTGAACAGAAAGAAAAATCAGGAATAGCTACTGTGTACAGCACTATAAAGTTGAAAGCAGTTAAACACGTAAGAGTAATACTTTTGCTGCTACACTCAGCAAAATTTAAAAATAAATATATTATAGTATCACTGGAAATAGTGAAAAAATACTTATCAAGCCAAAAAGATTACATTGCATTCTTCACAGAATTGCAGGACAATTTGCTATCAAGACCTCTTTTTCAATCAAGTTAGCCACTATAAATGTTTAGCAGTGGCAAAACTGCAATGAAACTGAGTAAGCTTTGTCTTGTCACTGCAGTTTCATGCATTTTCTGTGAGTAGCAGCAGCTTCACTTTACCTTCGAGAGTGTGCTGAAGTCAGCAAAACCACCTTCAAAGGATTCACTTCCAAACAGGGAGGCAAAGGGGTCTGTAGCTAAATACACACAAAGCAAGCAAAGAATAAGATTAAAACTTAAATATAAAAGACTGAAAAATATTTCCCACTGCTATTACTACTAAATAGCAACTATAACATGTTTTGCAACATCAACTAATTCAAGTGAAGTATTTTACGAGCTAAGCACTTCAAGTTATTAAGCAGCTTTTTCAAAAACTCTAAGTGTCAACTTCCAATTAAGAATAATAAATCTCCTGAACAGGAAATAATTCAAAAGAAATACTGGTTTTCCTACATTAAAAAAGTTAAATTCCATTGAAAGTATCAAATAACTGTACTACTGGAAATGATCTACTGAGATACATGTATGTATACACACAAAGGTGGTTTTATGTGTGCATACACCCATAAATATACATATACAGACATGTATATATTTATGTGTGTATGTATATATATATATATGAATATGAACCACAGCTCTTTTCTGACTGCAGACCCACTTGTGGAATCAAGTACCTGAACCTCCTATCATCCCAGTCTAATTCAACAGTACCTTTTCATTCTCATGTGCCTAAAATATGTGAAAACTGATATTGTACTGTAGAGCAGGAAGTACAATACTCACTTCTGCATCTCTAAAAAATACTACCTTTTCCTTATAATTAAAATAAACAGGTTTACAATAAAAAAAAAATCACACATGGATTCCTGTTTTGGATTTTCAGTTGTCAGTGCAGTTTAGGGAAACAGGAATTAAGAGCCTCCCCTAAAACATCTTTAGCCCTCAGATGAGAGAGGGTCACAGAAGGAGCGAACTCAAGCAGTAAAAAATCTTGATGAAGGAGTTACTCTATTCCCCATCTACTCTTGTGGTGCAGAGTTATCATGATGTTAATTAGAAAAATAACATGAAATCTCTGAAAACAACCCTAATGGGAAGCAGCACAAACCATCCAAATAGTCCAAACACAGATCAGGATACGGTCCCAGTTTTAGTAAAGCAGAGGAACAATTTTTATGGAATCAGTCTTCAGTGACACACACTACAGATGGAGTCAATTTTGGTTTATAAACTTCCCCCTGGAAAACAGGCATCTTATGTCACACTTTATAGGAAAATTCAGAAAACATGGGAAATCCCTATAATGCTCTGTTGCAAATTCAGTTAAAAGACTAGAAACAAAACCAAGTAAAAGCAAAAATAAACCCCAAGAAGCTTGATATGTACAATCTACTTTTACCTAGATCATTTGATGTAGTAACAGTGGTTCCACCAGGAGCAAAAGGGTCATTCTTCTTTGATATCTCTGTCTAAAATAAAAAATTCCTTTGGAGGGAATTTTGTTTTTCAGCTTAAAAGATTCTTCAGTCTAAGAATACAGTCACCATTTATTTTAGTTTAGACGTTTTAAGATAACACATTCTGGAAATAGCTTTTATCAGCATCAGTAAACAAGTCTGTTAATAGAAACTCTTCCTCTCTGTTTTGATTAATACTTTGAAAGGATGGGAAAAAAGGTACAATATGTGCAACATACTTGGTAACAGCTAATGCAACAGACAAGAATATCTACCACTCATTTTGGTCTGAGATTTCTACAACCCAGAGCTATCTTCATGACGATGTAAGATTTCAACACTCCAGAGATGTGTGGTAAATGCACAACTTTAGTTCTGAAGTACAGATCTCAAGAATCCACTGCTAATCCCACACCACAGCTCTGATCTTTTTTTTTCTTCCTTTGGACTGTAATAAGACCAAGAATTGGTTACATTGGGACACCAAGACTTTGAAAAGGATAGTGTGCCAAGTATTACAGATTGTAGAAATCTATTTTTTAAGGCTGGAGGTGTAGGCTGTGGTGTGCAATATGACCTTGAGATCTGCACAATGTGCAAACCATTGGGAAGGGCAGGACCACCACTGTCAGGTGCAGGGATTTCTCACTCTTGGCTGCTGTGAGTGCACCTCAGGCACACTCTACAGCCACTTAACTTGCTTCTTAATCTACATGTATCTGAGTTTTATATTTGTCTATGCATGTTTTATGCACACACAAAGCTGGAAGTGAGGCATGAACAGAAACAGCACTGAAAGAAAAGGAGATGGCAAAAGAATGGGGACAAAGTTAATGGCATGAAGAATTTCAGCTGCTTAAATTGTTTGTCTATCAGTTTTAAATATTACAAAGCCAACAAATTCTAGTCTATACCAGAGAGAGTTTGATGCCCAACTCTACCTTATTAAAGGCTCAAGACTAGTCAGTAACTGCTCATTTATAATGCAGCTAAAAGTTAGACTGAAGTACACTTGAAAGAGGTACATTCAGTAGGCATCTCCACATGAGAGACCTCTGGTGATTCTTATCAAAAAAACCCAAACCACACCAAAACCTAAACATACACCTATAGAACCAACTGCCTTTTCTGAGGGGACACCCCACACACCACATCAGATGTCAGACAAAATACAGCACATGGTTCTTAATCCTATAGAGTGTGGAGGCAAAAATCAAGTGTCTGAACATAACCTGGTGAGGTTGATCCTGGGTTTCTTGCCATTTATTACGTTCCACCAACAAATAGGGTTGTTGGAGAGCTCTAAACTTTCCAACAACAGAGCTTAAGTTGTTAAATAATGACAGAGCTTAAGTCATTACTGTCAAATGTTCTTAGCTGTGGAGCAATGAAGATCCACAATGAAACACTTTAAAAATGTTTTTATTTTTACTTCTATTTCATCTGTGACTATTTCTAGAAAATACAACACAAAAAGACAAGACAGAGCCAGGGCATCAAAGGTAACCTTTATATGATTTCTGACTATCAATTTTTAAAGCACGTCTAAATGTACAGAATAGGTTATTTTGTCCAAATCACATAGAGAAACAGTAAAAGGTGTGACACCAAACTTACTGTGGTATTATTACTGTTGTCTGCAGAACTAAATGGATCAGTGCCAGCAGTCACAAAAGGGTCGGTGGAGGACTGTTTGAAGAAAGGGTCAGCTCCAAAAGGGTCTGAGCCTTTGAAGGGATCACCACCAAAGGGATCTAAAAAGTAAACATCTCCCTAATATTTCTGCTTGCTTTACTTAGCTGATATCCTAAAAACTAAACAATATATCACTTTTTGCATGCTGCTACAAAGTGACACATTTAAGACCAAGGACCTTTGAAGTATGAAATTCGCCTGTGAATAATTTGTATTCTGTGATTTAAAACATCAGACAAGCCAAGGTTTTCTGCACATCATGAAAACACCAGTTCCAGGACCATCTCAGCATATAGGTTCTTTAACCAAATCCCTAAAGATGAAGCATTTCACAGAACCTAATGTTTCTAAGAACTGTTCACCAATCCCAACTGATGTTTCTTATTTGGCACTTGGTGCTCAACCCTATTTTATTATTGCTTTCCCACTGGTTATTTGGCTTCTTTTGCCACCAGTAACTCCACTCAGGACCAAGCAAACAATGCAATGACATTGACTACACAGTCAAACTAAATAGAGACTTTCCACCCTTTCAATACTTGATTCTAAAGGAAGTTGATGTTAAGAGCCTTTAAAAGAGCACAGTCCTACTACTGTGCCAATAAAACAGACAGCAAGTGTTCGGGGCCTTCTGTTCATCACCTTCACATACTAAAATCCCAACGAAGGAACTTCCAACCAGAGCAAACCTCACTGGCTGTGAACTTCTCTGAAAAGCTTTAACAAAAGTGGCCAGGTGCTAATGTCACATATATCCTATTATGACATTTTGTGGCATTTCCACCTACTTTTTTTCTCTGAAAGTGGTGACAATTTTCCCCACTAGCAAGAACCATTTAGAAAAACACATTACGAGTTATAAAGTTACTTACCAATTTTTCCAAAAGGGTCATCTTTGAAGGGATCATCTGTTCAAAAGAAAAGCATACATTCATTAAACTGCTTACTACCATCACGAAACACACACGAAAGCAGCCATCTCCAAACTGCATTTCTGTTGGCTGTTGTCCACAAACACCCACATTATGCAGTACTACCCCTGCAGTAATCCAGGCCAGCTACTCAGATGAGTCCCAGTTTTGTTTCATTGTCACAGACACTGTGGATAGTAGCTCCTTAGTGTTCACTTCAGAACTGGATGTATGATCCAAACCCATCTCTACTTTCTCAAGTACGTCTGAGACACACATATCCTGTCTCTTAGCTGTGGGTACCTACCCCTGAATATACTGAACACTCAAAGCCCAAAAGTTTAGTTCTTAACAGACAGACCTTTTCTCTTCTGAAAGAAAGGCTTTGTCATGTGCTGTAAGACCACTTCAATATAAACAAAAATCAGTCAGTATCTACACAGAAACATTCACGCTGCTTTAAATTAGTTTAATTTATTCATTAAAAATATTCAATCTGCACTGACATTCTTCCAGAAGCCACGTGATCTGGAACCAATTTATCTTATTTTCCTTTTGAAGCAATACAAGCTAAATTGATCAGACCACGTTCATCTGAAAGGGTGTAAAATCATATTAATGTGGCTGAAAACATCTGCTTCAGCAGTTATTTAAAATTAATTCCTCTTCCCCAGTTGGGTCCATATAGGCAGATCATTCCTTCCATGAAAATAAGAGCAGAGCAACATCATTCCTCAATGGCAGGTTCTTAAAATAAAGCCCAGCACTTCCACAAGATGAACAGATGGTGCAGTTCCACATTACCTTGTTCTGGGAGCCAGACTCACCAGAAGTAGGGCACAGCCATTCATTCTGAACCACCCACACCCTCCCCACAGCACAGCCCAGACAACCCTGCACTGACCTGTTTGTGGATTGGGGCTGTCAATCAGATTAGTGACACCTGCCCACACCTTTACAGCCAAAATGCCACCAGGGCACAGGCAGGGAGGGGATGGGGGAGAGAAGTCCTCAGGAAGAGCAGTGAGGGAAAGGAGCAATTTTCAGAGCTCATTAGAAAGTCCAGTTCAAGGAAGAAGAAACACCCCAGAACTCTCATTTCTATCACTTCTATTTCTGTAATTGGCTCCACCCTCCTGTCACTCACACATCTTCAGAGTCATTCTATAAAGACCAGTCTCAAGGTGAAGATGAGTCTGATGTATTCACACAAGACCTGTTTCTGCAAATCTGCACTTAGAAATGTTTACTTACTGCCAACAAAGGGGTCAGACTGGAAGAACTCTAAGCTGGCTTCAGAAACTAGATCAGGCAATGGATGAGATTCAGCATCAAATGGATCTTCCTGGGCAATTCAGATGGAGAGAAATGTATTACATTTTTAAGACTTGCAAGGATGGAAAGCACTTATGTCATGTCCTGTTACCATTCAGTGGTTTCTTAAAGCTTAAAGCAAAGAGACAGCTGTAATTCTATATAATTCATCAATGGAGATCCAAACTATTCTTCAACAATCTGCCTGCTACATGAGATGAAATTCTTTCAATACATCACACTAAATAAAACCAGTAGGAAGTGACAATTATTCCTCTATTGTTGTATGACCATCATGCAAGCCTGAAACAGTTTACCAGGATTTTTTTTTAACCTACTTTTTCCTTCCCCAAACCTGAACAAACTCACTTTTTTGGTAACAGTTGCAGCTGGGGTCTCTTTTTCTTCTCCAACAGAGACTGCTGTTTCAGGACTATTCCTTATCTGTACAAGGATAAAAGCAATTCACCATAAATAAGTAAATACAAGACTGCAGAATAAAATTTTAAGTTTTAAATAGGAATGCCGAATATACTAAAGCATACTTCAAGAGGTTCATACTTATTATAGTACATACTTTAGTGTTCCATAAACCCTGTAAAAGTTTTAAAAAAATAAATCAATCATGAATCTACAGAGACATAAGGAAGAACATTTAAAGCAAGACAGTTTTAGATTTTCTGTACTCTTCCTTATTCTGCTCTCGTTGCACCAAATGGAGACAGCTGCTCTCCTCTAATGTTAATTCTGCTATTCAATTTATGATATTTTGCTTTAGAAATGAATAGAGAAAAAAATGTTACTGCTACTTTCCAGGCAAGCTAAAATTACCTCCTTTTCTGCTTATGAACTTTCAGAGATGTGGAAACACAGTCCCTCAGAAAAACACCCTGAAATTTCAGTTGTCTAAGTGTTTAAAAACATAATCAATCTTGGTATATTCTTAACTTATTCCAACTTCACAGCTGCAATGCATCATGATCAAGCAGGCAAAACACTACTCACTGGAGAGGCACAGTTTGTTTGTTCCTCTTCTGCTATACTTTCCCTCTCAGCATTCTCATTAAGGTTTGCAGTTTCACTGCTGCTGTTGCTAAGACTAGAATGATCCACAGTTCCATTAACAAGTGTACTATTGGGCTGAGAGTGCCAACTAAATTGGTTGTTTTCCAGTTCTTTCAGCTCAAGAAGCTTTGTCTGCACCTGTAAACAGGAATAAATGTATTAGCATCAGTAGGGCAGCACATGGAAGCCAGTAAATGACTATCCTCTCCTAAAGAGAAGGTAGGTGATATATGTCTGAAAATCTTATTTTCAAAAGCAAATACAATAAAAAGCTGTTCTGTCAATCAAAGGGTGAACTTTGTGAGTTCAGAAATGTTATTTAGCAGAAGGGCAGAGTGGTTAAGGACACACCTTTTGCCAAGGAAGAAGACTCTGTCACTGGCAACACCAAGACTTGTTGCTATTCAAACTCATCAGAAAAGTTGCAAAGGTTTCAGCAGGTTTTTTGTTTTTTTAGTTTTGTTGGGGAGTTTTGGTTAGGCTTTTTTTTTTTAAATTTGTGTTTTGGATTAGGGTTTGTGTGTGTGGCGTGGGGTTTTTTAATAGATTATGTATTTGCAATTTCCTTAAACTCGAAATTAAAAAGGCTGCTTTATCAGAATTCTCATCTTCCAAGAAGGAACATTACAATTTCATTATCATCTCCCACATGACTTCTGAAGTGTACAAAAGCCAACTGTATCTTCCTAAGCAGACACTTATATTCATGTGTTATTATTTCAGCAATATGCTTAATGCAGTGCCTTCCAGCAAATATTTACAACCAACCTGCCAATTATGAAGGAATTGCTGGATCTGGCACGTTATGCAAAAGAATAAACCTAATCCAAATATTTGGGTGCCTAAATCCCATGAACTCTGCTAGGTCAGTGACCTAATAGAGTTATTGGGGTGTCAGCAAAGACACCACCAGGCGTCCTTCAAGTTAACTGACCTCAGACCAGCCATTAGATAATTTTGCCTAGAGCACCAAAGCACCTACTGTTCCTTATTTAGGAGTCAAGAGCAATAAAATCAGGAGTACTGCTATAAAACCTAGTAAAAAAAACTAGTAAAAAAAGTCTGTAGTACAGTCAAGCATAACCACACATATTATCAATCTCAAATCTGTTCATGGCAAGCATCTCTTGCCATATAAAAACACTGAAGTGGTGTAACCTTTTCTCCACCTGTGATGAAATAATGAAAAAATCCATTTGCTTACTTCTCAGTTTCTAAACTAAAAGCCATATTTTAAAATCATGGATGTTATAAGGCTCATTAGCAAGTTACAGATGTGAATTGTGTGAAATGCCCAACCCTGAAGTCAGCCATTTCTAGGGTTCAAAGGAAGGCTTTGCCTTTGTTTTCAGCTTGGTATCAGTGTGAGTGGCTAATACATAACACAGCTGGACACAGGGAAGCAAAACAATGAGGAAAGGGTGTGCAAGCTCATGCATCACCAAAGTAACAACAAATCACAGATTACAGAGAGAAACTGAAAGTGTTTGTGCAACAGCAGCAACTTCAAAGTACAAGGCTCTCTGCCTCTCAGTGTCTAATCTCAACCCAATTTCTTCTTCCATCCACCTCACTTTCCCCCTTCAACAATGCACTAAGCAAATGCTGTCAGTAATTTCATACTGACTTCACATCAATTAAAGAATAGTGAGAGCATGCCCCAGGCCATGGAGGATGAAAACTTAAATAACTACTGGACACAGAGAATTTAAGCCTGCATTATCCATTTTTCATTCATTACATTATGGCAAATTATCTATGGAGCATAATAAATGAATTCCTTTAATTAATAAACTTGGAGAAAGACCATGAAGTATCTTGAGTGACTTCAGTCAGCCTCTAAAAATCCTAACAATCACTAGCACAGAACACATGTGTAAGCAACTAAAGACATGAGCAAACAGTGAAGAAAAAAGGAAACGCCTTCCCCTTAAGGCAAACCACACTAAAGGTTGCCAGCTTAAAATATTTTTGGGGAGGGTGGGTCTTTCACACTGCCTTACTGAATTGATTTCCTGTTGTGAATCCTGCAGATGTTGCTGAAGAGGTCCCAGCTGTGCTTTCCCAGACTCTATGCAATGCTCCAGCTCTGCAGTTTCTTGCTGCAGGCGACTCAGCTCCTCTTGGGCTTTGGTCAGTTCATCTTCATACGCTGAAATCTTTGATTCCTGGCTTGTTATTTCAGCCTTCAGCATGGCAATCTAAAGCCAATGAACAGTATTTCAAGTAAAAGAAAAAACCACACCCAAAACCTACACCCAAAAACCCAAACAACACTTCCAAACACATCCAAATACTATTATTTATGACCAGAAAAAGTAAAAAATCTCATAGCTATTGCAGAGATTACATAAGATGGTATTTTTTTAATCACTAAGAAATCAGTCCTAGTAATTAGTGGTTCTAACTACATTTATATTGTACCATAATTTTGCTGTTTGCTTTAAACCTTATTTTTGTGCAAGTATGTCTCAATATGTCTGTGGACACGCTGACATCAAATTAGGAACACTGAAGTGGGTGATGTATTTCCTATGCTCTGTCGGTCACAAAACCTTGACACTCAGCCTATTTATTCATTAAAGCTTTCTTTCCTGCCCCAACAACTGTAACTCTGCAAGGCTGAGGTCTTCAAGACAAGGCATTTGCTCTCCCCAAGGGCTTTGGCCACCAGACCTTACCAAATGGGCCTCCTCTGCACACTTCTGCCTGATGTCATTAAGTTGTTCTTCCAACTTGGCCTTCTGCTCATCAAGATCATTAAGGGTTTCCTGTGCTTCCTGTTTCTGAGCTTGCAGCTTTTGCAGATTACTGCTTTCCCGCTTTACTTCATCCTGGAGATCCTGAAATAAAACACATCAGCTTGACATTTGTTCCCTCTCTACCCCTAACCACTGAATTCTGCAGTATAAACTGCAGTGCTAACCCAGATTTCAAAGCATCAGCAAATGATCTTCCAGAAGCCTGCATGGATACCAGACAAGCAAGTACTCCCAGATTCTAACTCAATGACATAAAAATAATCAGGACGTTTGCCTTTGCTCTTCTTCAGTAAAACAAATCTCACTGAAGTATTGAGATCAGACACCAACACACAGATGAACTGTTTTCCTCACAGAGAGGTCAGGTTTTCATTTTGACTTTCAAAGCTGTCTTTATTCAGGCTGCTGCAGTGTCTCTGTCCTGTGCTTTAGCACTATGTTTTACTGAGTTTCTTACTAAGAACATGGACCTGTTGGAGTGAGTCCAGAGGAGTCCATGAACATGTTCAGAGGGCAAGAGTACCTCTGTTATCAAGACAGGCTGAGAGAGCTGGGGTTGTTCACCCAGGAGAAGTGAAGGCTCTAGAGAGACCTTAAAGCCCCTTCCAGGAACTAAAAGGGGCTCGGAAGAAATTTGGAAATGGGCTTGTTATCTTGACATGGCCTCAGAGGACACAGGGGAATGGCTTCACACTGACAGAGTGCAGGTTTACATGGCATAAAATCCTTCACTGTGAGGGTGGGGAGGCCCTGGCACAGATTGCCCAGGGAAGCCATGGCTGCCCCATCCCTCAAAGTGTCCAAGGCCAGGCTGGATGGGGCTTGGAGCAACCTGGGATTGTGGAAGGTCACCCTGCCCATGGCAGGGGGTTGGAATGAGATGAGCTTTGAGGCCCTTTCCAACCCAAACCATTCTGGGATTTTGTGATAATAGAAATCCTTTATTCTACTCCTTCCCCCTTCAAAAACACATGGCCAAAAAGAGGAGCTGTTTTTTGGAGCATGGTGAAAGACCATTAACCCAGATGCACTGCCTCCTAAGGCATTCCTGCCCCTAGTTTTGCAAGGATCAGCCAAAAACGTATTTTCTGTGTACCAGTACAGGTAAGAAATGCACATTTCATACGCAACAATATGGAATCTTTTTATTTATGAAAGAGCAGTAAGTATGTGTCTTGTGTTTTAAGTACATTAAGTAGCATCATAAAATAATTAGTTCATTTCTGAGCAACAGCAATGGTTATACTTCAACAACCTGCAGAGATAACACTGAAAAACATGTCAAGGAAAGAAATTAGGAAGAAGAACGAATTGTCAAAGTCAAGAGGAAGAGATAGTACAGGGAGATCAAAAAGGATTAATACAAAAAGAAAAGTATTAGATGAAAAGAGAAGATTGCAGCCTTTCTGAGAAAATACAGCAATTTCAGGAAAAATCATCAACAACAGAAAAAATGAAGAGAGAGCAAAAACAGCAAAAACAATGAAGGAGGATAAGAAAATAAGCAGATGTGAAATTCTGGTGAAATCATACATTAGTGTGCTGCTCTAAGCTACAATCCTGCTGTCTTTTTCTAGGGGTGTTTTGTTTGGGTTCTTTTTGGTGAGGGAGGCAGTTTATCCACGTGTTGTGTGCTAACACCTCCACATAATGAGGACAAAAAGCCAGGCAGGAATAGAAAAGCATATGGTGCAGCAGTCAGATGCTGGGGATTTAGGTAACCTCAAGACAACTGGAGGGCTACCCAAAGATACACCACAGATGCTTTTACATTAAAAATCAATCACAAAACCAAGCAAAAAAATCTCTCAAACCAAAACACAAAAACTCCCCCACAAAAACTTCCCAAATCAAGTTTAATTTCAGTGAAGAGTATGCCAGTATACAACGGTCAGACTAGGAAAAATACTGGTTATTTCTAACCCGTGAGAGAAAAACCAGCACACACACAAAAAGCTCTTAGAGCAGCTACTGACTTGGGTAATTGGGACACTCTTGATCCATTCATTTTCACATGCCTTTGAAAAGCAAGGATCAGCTGACACTTAACATAAGCAGTGGAGGAAAAAAGTAACAGCTTAAAGAGACTTCAGCCTTCTTTTTCCTGAAGGAAGCAGGAATTCACATCCACATAAGCTAAATATAGATCACCTCCACTTTTGTCTGTCCTAGGCACAGCAGTAGAGAAGCACTGAAGAGACCTAACTAAGCCTGATTGCTGCCAGAAGAAAAAAGAAGGAAAAAAACCAACCAAACCCAAACCCTTAGGCGGTTTTTGTTCACATATGAACCTAACCTCTCCAGAATTAAAGGCTGGAGTAGACACAACACAAAATTGGCTATAATACTCAAAGATGGCTATAATACACAAAATTGGCAATAATACTCAAAGATGCCTCTTCATGGAGTAAACCAGGCTCCAATTAAGCCTCAATTTCAAAGAACATCCTTCAGCATAGAAGCATCAAGCACTGTTCAAGCACTGAATAAGATTCTAAATGAAAACCACTAGGATACTTGAGGTGTTACAAACTGTCATTCTAATGGTAATAGTAATCCTGGTGTAAGGTTTATGATCATTGTAACTCTTTATGCCAATATAGTGTAGGATAAGGAAAGCTTAGGAATCCATATTTCCATGGACAATGGATTTAACAGCTTGCCAGTCTGTCCTTCCCAAGACAATTCATGTGCTAGAAAATGTTAAGCCTGCAAGAGAACAGAAAAGTAAAACTTCACTGACTTTCTAATGGCATTGGTGCACTGCAATAGTGAAAAAGAAAATCCAATTCTGAGGGATACTCGGTGCACATAACTTTGAGGAAACACCCCTTAGTCTCTGCTACTAAAGAGCTGATATTTTAACAAGTACATTAAACCCCATCAAGATGCTACATCTTCCTTACAACTCTTTTTCTGCCTTTGCTTTTTCGTACCTATTTACATAGCATCAAAATTATTTTATAGGAGAAAAAAAACTGTCATTCTTTCCTTTCTCCCTCCCATACAAATCAGTTTGATTGATCACTGACCATGGCTATATTTGAGATTACAAACAGCTCTGTGGAAGGAATTCTAGTATCAGAAACCTTGAAGAGTCATGTCACAAAACTAGCTTGAATCAAGGAGGCAGGTTAGAGCAAACTGGTTTTGTAGACCATCTTTAGAAATGTCCTCATTAGAATAAAACCAGAACAAAAAAAACACGAGGCAGAGATATCCTTAGTCTGTCACATTATTCTCTGAAGTTCTAGAAAGTTTGTTGAAACATGCAGGTCCTTCACCAGTCAGGAATAAGAAAAGATAAAGGGCCACCAGATGAAATAAATGCTGCAGCCATTTCCTGTTTAATCCTGGAGGTTTCTCATTTTTCTGAGAAGCCAGTAATAAATTGTTCCTTCTGTGCAGACTGACAGAACTCTGTACCTACATTTAACAAATAGCTTGTGTGACCACTAACAGGTTAAAGACCTGAGACAACTGGTCCCAGCACCACGGCTCAGGATTCAGAGACTCAGGGGATTGATTCTGTGATGTTACTGCCTATCCAACACACAAGGATGACACTGTAACATTCAAGGTAAGCTTTTTATCAAGCTTACAAACCTTTTGTGCAAAGGCACCAGAGAACTCAACCCTCCCACGATCAAACACAGATTCCAGAAGACACCAAGAAAATAATCTTGTGTGCAAAGCCAGGAATACCCCTGAGAATTCTGTGAACAGTGGGAAAGGGGATGTGCAGGGCGGGGAGGGGAATGACAGTGGAGCACAGGCATGGGCAACTTCCACACGCATTCCTGCAGCTGCTGGAGCTGCTGCCAGCACGACCAACAGGCCAGCATCTCATCATCTCCTCAAAGGTCACACTATTAATTATCATCCAGGCTCCAAGGATATTAAATAACCCTGCACAAAATTCCCAACTCTTGTAACACATTAGCTCCTTTTCAGCCCAACCAAAAACTGAAATGCCGAAATCTTGCATTATTTGCTCTTAAGTGAAGATTATGGAAAATGACAGATTCTTAAAATAATTTGAGAAATAAATGTAAGTGGTCAGATATGACACTGAAGATTTTTAAAAACAGCAACTGAAAATTTAATTGAAATATTGCTTTGCAGTATTTAATTCAGAGCTTGGCTAGTCTGTCAGCACTCTAAATCCTGATGCTGACTGCATAATGTTTAACGTCTGCAAAACACTTGTAAATTTAAATTTTCAGATATTCAGGAAATTCAATATCATCCTTTCAAATAAAAATCAACAGACTCTTTTTAAAATTCACTTATATTAGGCAAAATTAACTTGAGGCAACATTTCTCCCAAGCTGGTAATTACTGTGCCTCTTAAAAAGCAGCCCTATACACAAGCCCTTTTAATTCAGCCACTTAAGTTTATTAATTAATTTACAGTGCTACAGTGTCCTCTTTAGTTTTAATTACACAGTAGACAGCCTTGCTTAAAAATACAAAAGAAGGAAAGAAAATCTATTCTTTTGTGATTTTTTTCATTTAAAACTCCATGCATGCCATATATCCTATAGGAGCTTGCACATTTATATAAATATACACACCCCCACAAACCCAAAAATATATAAAAATACACTTCAAAATACACTTTTTCTTAGCCACCATTTTTTTTTCTTTTTTTACTGGATAAGTGACATGACCTAAAGACTCAGTAATCCCACTGTTATTAAAACAGCACACGGTGCAATATCAGGTGTCTGAACAATAATTTGTTATTTTATTTACCTGGACCTCACTTGTCCTCTGCTTGATGGCATCTTCTTTCTCCTTCAGGTCTTGCTCTACATTAGTCTTTTCCCTGGAAGACCAGCAAACAATGCAAGAATACTTAAGAACATCAGCTACAGCAGGTACAGTTATCCAGCCCCCTAAGCCTGTATCTCTCTTTAAATACATAGTGAAACATTAAACACAAAAGATGTGAGGGTTTTCTGCCTTCCAAATTATTTACAAGACAGAAGCCCACATAAGTGCTCTGCATAAACCCCCCTGTCTTTCCACCAACTGCACTCCAGTGATAAGAATGGCTCAAAAATGGAAGGGGGCGGGAGGCAGAAATCAATGAAATACTGTCTCCAGTGATCTCACTGTTGCTATGGAGCACTTGTCTAATGAAAACTGCTAGGAAAAGTGGGAGGGATTGCATCAGATTCCATCTATTAACCCCTGCAAACACAGCGATGCCTGTGCTCACAGCAGCCAGGGAACACTCCCACAGGCCAATAGAGCCCATTAATGCCCTTTGCCTGGCAGATTTTGGATCTGTCTGTTGGGAAGCTCAGGCAGGAGCAGGAAGGTTGGCTTGGCTTGCTGGAATCACGATCTGCTCAGACACACCACATGGAGTGATTTGCTGTGTCATGTCAAGCCTGCCTCTACAGACATTTATTCAAGTTTAAGTGCTGCTGATGACAGGGGAATTATCATCAATAAATTCTCATCAGTCAGACATAACAATAGCTTTAAGAAAGGGAAAAAACCCATACAGAAGTGTTACTGTTATAAAAAAATCATGAGTGCTTCTCTCTAGACAGCATATGGAATCTTTTCTCCTTTCACAGATGCAGAAAAACATTAAGCATTACAGTTTCTACACATTCTTCTGTAGACATTTACTTTCATAAGGTCTCTTAATAACCCAACACACACATTGAAGTTAGAATTTGAACAATACACCTAGCATTTCTAAATGAAATACCATTGTGAAAAGCTATTAGATTGTATTACTGGTATAAACCAAAATTAAGAAACTTCATATTTGAACAGCAGCAGACTGTTAATCAATCTAAAACTATTTATCTGTTTACTCTCATTTGATACAGAAGAAAGCATTTCTGTGTTGAAGTAAAGCAGGTCTACCCTAAGTTCTCTTTACTCAAGCTGAGAAAGTTTTGTTTACAGCTAAACCACAAACAATGGAAAATAAAAAGAACCCAGATGTCAGATCTTAAATGAATGTTTGCTCTGACAAACAACTACTATAGATTATACCATGCTATTATTTTTCTCATTATGTGATTAAAGAGCAACTTCCTGATTATGCCCAAAGGGGAAGTTTAAATGGAAGGAAAAGGAAAGATGTGGAAAGAGAAACTTTGAAGACCAAGGCTATTTATTCTGCTAATTGTGATCCTTCAAGTTTCAGAAAATTTCTCACTCTCCATTCACCAGAAACTGGAAATTCTAAAAAAATCTTTCACCTTTTCAATCAAAGCTACAGCACACCCCTCTAGCTCAATAAGCAACTGTAGCATTGTTGTACTTAGATATTTAAAGCATTGCAACACAGGCTTGAAACAAGCTCTTTTGCTTTGGCTTCCATAACTTTCCATGAACAAAGGTCTCAATAAAGCACTTCTACAGATCCATGTACAAATCAGGCTGAAGAATACCTCCAAGCCCTCAAACACCCATCAAGCACAGCCAGCATTCATATACATTCCTCCTGACTGACAATAAAAGAGAGTAGGAAAACAAATACTTATTGTTTTTCTTGCTGGGGTGGGAAAACTGAGCATGAAATAGAATTGCAAGCAGATATGTGTAGTTAATATACAGCCTTTCCACATTACTGTCACTGATGTGCCCAAGACTGTCAGAAATGCAGATCACTTCCTTTGTATTTCAACTCAAGCCAGGTATCTAAATCCTTGCAATCTGGACTAAGCAACAGGATGCAACACCCACCCACTGGCACTTCCATGAGCCAAATCAGAGCACAAACAATGAATTGGAAAGAATCAAGTGAAAGAAGTACTGTCAGGCAGAACAAGAAAAGCTTGGGCAGCAGCCTCAGGCAAAGGAAAACAAACTGAGTCTATATAGTCTGCACATAACACATCCCCTCCTCCCCCCAGAAATGCCTCTTTGTTTCAAAGAAAAGACAACACAGACCTATTTAATTCACTAATTCTTATGAATGGCTCAATTTCTTTTACAAACTATCTGCTATGCCCCTGTAGGAATGCTCAGCAACTCAGAGAACCAAAAACAAGTAACAAAATTGATTTACTGGATATGACAGATTTCCTGGATCATAAAGTCCCTTACTACATCCAAAACAACAACCCAAAAAGAACTGTGGTCTTGCCAACAAAGGACACTTGTAACCAATTCAAGTCAATTTTAGAAAGCAATACAATTTCCCTATGCATTTTAATAGTAGTCAGGTTGGGAGAACCTCATATCAAATAAACTAAAAGCAATGACTAATAGGTGCTTTCTCCCATACAGATGCTTCATGATTTACTAAATCCCTAAATTTAATACTAATTTGTGAATGGAGTAATTTATAAATGGCAGCCAGCACACTGCAAGTATCTGTCATAGCTGAGAACTGCAAAGTGCCTGTGTCAGCAGAGGTGTTCAAGCCAAACATTCAACCTTGGCCAGGCTGAATCACCTTAGATACAAAAGCAAAAAAAATCACAGTTCTTTTCCATAATAAGATGGTGACTACTCACAGAGTGGGTCGCATTATCTATACTCATAGTTGCCCTATATTTCTTATTTTCACATACATCTGTAGTTTTGGGAATTCCTAATGTAGTAGTATTCAGTTTGGCAATACTAGAGAACACACCAAGGGTTTGCCTTGTTTCTTCTAACATTTGTTATCCACAACCTCTTCTGCTGCAACAGCTCAGTTACTTCCAAACCAGAGGTTGAGTAGAAATGACCTATCCTACATTGAAGTTCTTTGCTTGGCTGACGTGATGTAGATCTCTGACATTCAAAACAAAGGTTTGATGCAAGTGTATAGCAGGGAGAGACTGTCCTGTTTTTCTGGGGGATGTTTTGCTCTTCCATTGCTATTCAGAGACCAACTCACCAGCTTTCTGGTCCTTTTAGCCTGATTTATAATTTAAGACAATTTAAATGTTGCTATCCAGCATATGTGAAGGATGAAATCTCTGGTTAGATATCCCAAGTTAAGCTCAACTACTCCTCATGCTTAGAGAGGAATGTAGTCAGTAAAGCTTGAAGAAATTCTGTGAATTTGTGGGCTGTCACTAACCTTGAAAGCAAGAAAACAAAGCTGGGTTCATTGGGGAAGAAAAAGGTTTTATGGCTCAAAAAAGAATATTAAGAACATCTGGTCCAGCCTCCCACCATGCTGATCAAGAAAAGCCTTAAATAGTTTTCCAAAAATACAGTGCAACTGAAACAGAACTTAGAGACAGCAGTGGTAACAGGCTCAAAATGATGCAGATTCCACAGTGTCCCGAGGCAAATCATTTCCCCCACCAGAGGGTTATTATCCTCTAGTGTTCTGCATTTCATTCTTCATCTGATCCTCAACCTCTACCTTCCTGACACTGTATTTATCAAATTAAGATTAACAAAGCTATTGGCAACCAGACCTCTTTCCCACACAAACCACTGAGCCACAAAGACATCACCTCTGTATTCTTTGCTCCGTCTCTCCAAAAGCTGTTTCCCACACATTGTCTTTCTCTTGGCCATTTCCTGTCCTGCTTTTTTTTTTTCTGAAGTGCATTTCAAAAATAGATTCAAATTCTATTACTGGGACTCAAAAATGCAGCTCTTGGACACTTCTCAATGAAGTCAGAGACTAGAATTCCTATATATCGAGTCCAACTGCTGAATAATCTATCTTGTTTAATAATGAACAAAAATAACTTCAGTTTAAGTTACATTTTTATATGACAACTATTGAGTCTGAAAGTGTATTTCACCAGCAGTAACAGAAATGCGGAATCACCAAAGATTAGAAGTTTCCTACATTTAGCACACTGTTAAATCCCATTCTGTTCTAAACCTCTAAATCATATCAAAGTAAATCTCCCCTTTCTAAAAACAAATGCACACTAAGAGTTGCCCCTACCCTATGTTCAACAATCTAGTATCTTTCAGTTTAAAATAACTGTCAACGTCTATTTTCCCCTCAAGAAATGTGTGAAAAGAAAGTAGTGACTTTTTAAAGGCCATGGTTCCTTCATACCCCACAGCAAGAAAAGAAAACCAGACTCAAACAGCCTGGCTTGCACGTTAGGCTGCAAGCCCACCTACTGAAAACCAACTTCATCTAAAAATTCATGCCAGCCAACAATTTATTTCCCTCTAAGATACCAACAGTAAATATACACAACTGCAAATCCTGTTTCAGGTTAATAAATGTGAGTGCCCAAAATTGGAATTAATATAACCTGAAGAGCAGCAGAGGCAGAGCAGGGAGAAGCAAGGAGGCAGTGAGAGTAACAAGAGAGAATAAGCAAGTGAAGTGAAAAAATATTTATACATTTAGGAAACAGACTGTGCTCTGACACACTGCCAAGTTTAATCATTCCCACAAGTGACATGAATTAGAGAGGCAGATTTCATCATGACAAAGCACCCGCACTTAAAAAACAGGAGAATTTACTGCTCTTAATGGAATTTTCAGTAGATTTATGATAGTAACATGAAAAACACTGAGGAAAAATACTTGCTGTCTCAAGAGCATGACCAAGACTATAGAAAATATATGAATTTGATTTTGTCACTCGAAGTAGTCTTAATTACCTTAGAAATAATTAATGGAATCCAAGAGTCCGCAGACATCAAAGCAATTTTTCTCAGTCCAGCAGTTTATTTTATTACACAAGAGAAGCATCCCCATCTTTACCTCCATCAAAACCCTAGCAGAGGTCCATGCACAGTCATCTTCCCACTCCCTATCCTGCATACTTCCTGATCTTTTCCATCTCACTTCCTTACTGCCACCAAAAACAAGTCCTTGGAATGCCCTCTACAAATAAAAGACAACTAACACCATTTATATATGGTTCCAGCATCCTAAAGATGCTCCATTCACATCTGCCAGTAAAGATGGAGAATATTTCCATGTCAGGTTCTGAGACACACCCTCTGAAACACACCCTGAAGGCACAAGGGACAGACTTCACAGCCCTGCTGCCATTAAGTGCACTCGTGAATGAGCAAAGAGCAGCAGTGTCACACACCACTACAGACATGCTGACCCTTTACTTAGCACAGCAGGGTATTACCACCTGCTGTTCTCTTGTGCACTGAATTGTTTTTTAAAAAACAGTAAATAGCACAACTGAATCCAAGGCAACTCTGGCTATTCCTCCCTTACATACCTTTGCAGGTCCACAATTTCATTGTTTAATGTATCAAGTTCTTTAATTGCAGAAAAATCTGCTACAGAATTCGGTCCTTGAGTACTCTGAAAGACACAAAATAAACACTGTTAGTCTAGAGCTTATGCTGTTCAACTACTACATTCACTTTACTTTTTGTGGCAATATGAGCTATCCTTTTGTAACAACTGCTGGCAGCATTGTATTTCAAACCTTCAATCTTAGAAACCCCAAGAGAGTACAGATGCTGTATGAGAAGAACACAACATACAGCCAAAGCATGGAGACAGTTCAATTCAAAGAGAGTTTGTCTCCTGCACACTCTTGAAGAAACCCTCCATAAAAGCACAGGACTATCTAATCATACAAAAAAGCCATAGAATCTTGTTCTTAAATAAGATTTATCTTACAGTGAATATTTAGGTGGTTTCCCAGAATGCATTTGAGAGAAGTCTCTTTACTACTTTTGTATTTCTTCACCTTGCTGATCCTCATGTTGCAGAATACAGACACTGATTTGCAAGGCTTTAAGGGATACTGAGCTTGTTTAACATGACCCTCCGGAGTACTCAATGAAACTTCGATAATACAAAGTCACAGGGTAACTTACACCCACGAGTTCCCATTTATTTAATGTCTTTGTAAGACAAACAAATTATTTGTTCCAAAAAAAGTACACATAAGTGGATAGAGAACAAATGCTGAAGACAGAAGTTACAAATGCTGTAATTATTCTTCTGTGCCTTGTCACAACATGAACATGCTTAGAAAGCAACAACCATTGTAGCTGCCCCCTATAAATACATCAGTTCCTTCAAATCTTGAATAAAGTCATCCAGGAAAAGCACAACATTTTGAGGCCAAGTATTTACATAAAATTTAAAAAGGCAAGTGATACCCCCAAAATAACACAGAAGTTTTCAAATGCTGATGTTTCTCTACAGATAAATCAAGATGCTATTAACTATGTGCTTACTCAAACTGATACTCTGGGGAAGAAAAAAACCAAGAGCATTGAACACCTAAACTGTGAGCACACTATGGCTGAGAGTATTATTCAGCAGAGCTACAGTTTATTCATGCACATTTTACTAGCACAAATGGTATGAACTAGGAATTAAAAAACAAAACAAAACAAAAAACCCCCACCCAAAACAAACAAAAAAACCCAAACAAAAAACCAAACAAAAAACCTCACCAAAAACAAACAAACAAACAAAACCAACCAAACAACCAAAAACCTCCAACCATAAAGCTGTCCTTAAACAGGTTAGTGTACAGCTTCTCAAATGGGTGAACTAGCTATGGTGTTCAATCCTGCTCTACAGGAATTACACAGGAATTTTGCAGAGTTGTTCATGGCATTCCAATGGGAGTTTTTACTTCTCCTAGGACAAGGATAGAAGAAACACATGGAAATACTAGGTGCAAGAAAAAAATTGTCCAGGCCTCCTTCTTTCACCAGTTAAAGAAATTCTGCACACTAATGCCACACTAACTTGAGGAAAATGTAGTTCAATCTTATTTTCAGTTGTTCAGGAGAACTGGTGGAGGGCAGGAACATAAAAACCAACATTTTTTAGCTTCTATATACACGTTAACAAGGACAAGTTAGAGCCATAGGCTGCCATTACCACACTGCAACATGCATGCAGAACAGCACCTCCAACTTTTAACTCAAAGTCATAGTAAAAAGAAATTCCCATCAAAATTCTTTGAGAGGACCTTACATGAAAGTTTAATTTTTATGGCTTCTCATGCAAGTGGTGACTACAAACAGTTGTAGGTAAAGAAATACAGCAACAATTTTTAAACCACAATGGAATACCACTTTACTTACTGATATTTCTGCTATCACCTTGGTAAGGGTCAACTCAGAAGATGAAGCCTAAATTGGTGTTTTGTTTTGTTTTTTTACCATGTAAGCCACACCACATCAAGAAAATCAGCAAAAAGTCTATCTCTGCCTACTGATTCAATCCTTTGAGTTCAAATCTTAAGCAATAACTTTGGACAAAAAAATTCTTTCTTATCAACAAGGTAACACCTCTTTTGAAAAAGCTCAAAATGAGCTTTTTACCTTCTTACCTTCTCACACAATATTCTTACTCATCACTTAAGTTAGTAATGAAATAAAAATCACACTGACGTCTTTTGAGAGTTTTATAGAATCAATTTACATCCACAGAACAGCAGTAACCAACACTGAGCTCATCTAATGCTTTCTAACCACTCAGTTTTTTGTAGTATCTTCAGCAAACCTGTGGGTATCAATGCTAATGACAACTGCCAAATGCCACACTGGGCTCTGTCACCACTCCCCCTGCAATTTCACCAGGAAGACACAGCATTTTCTCTTTTCAGTTTAAGCAGCCAACAGAAGAGCCCCAGAGGTCTGGGCTCAAGGGAGAACCTCGGGGTTATTCCAGATGAACAACACTGGAAATCAGCAGAACCTGAGACCACAACACACGGTGACACTTGAGAGGAGTGCTGAGCTAATTCATGGCTATGTGAGAGTCTTAGAAGGATGATCATTATTAAACCAACAGACAGTAAATATTAGAAAAGCAAAGTTTCTCTAACCTTGAGAAAGCAGAGTTAACAAACTGACAGAATAATAAGGATGAAAAGCAGAGTGGTGCAGAATGGAAAAAACAGTCCAAACTAGAAAAGAGACATAGAAAGGAAAGCAAACATACAAAAAAGATTAGTAGAGTTGCAAATAAAGCAATTACTTTTTAAAAACAGAATGTAAAAATGAATTAAGATACCAGTTACAGAAACTCAAAAAAGTAGCGCCAAGTTTTGAGTTTCATTTTTCCAGGTGCTAATTTTTCATTCTGTTTAAGAAAGTTGTAGAATTAGGTCAATGTATTGCACAACCAAGAAAAGGTAACTCACATCAGACTTCATGATGTGTAAAACATGTAAGAATTTGTGATGACCTCTACCATTTTGATAGCTACAAATTGAACTGCTGAGGTACAGCTTGCTGCTGGATTAAGACAGATGGCAACCAACAGACTATGGAGCTATCTAAACTACCTGTGAGGTATAAAAATGAAGGACCATTTACTTTTAAAACTTTAAATAACACTAAACTTTTAGTTCACATTGTTTCCAAACTTATTAAAAAAGATTGATGTAAAAAAGGTAACTGAACACTTTAGGAGAAAAGCACGGAACTTGTGCATGTCACTTGGCATGGAAACTCAAATTTCTTTAAAATGGCAGCAGAAGGATTATTCTTTCAAAAGAGAAAATAATGCTTTCCCAACATAAGATCTCTCTGCTTGGTTGGCAGGTGTAATAAATGACAGCTTCATTTTGAAATATGGATGGAAGTTTTTTGTCAATTCTTTGCACCTAAGATTTATTTTCTTCCTGATGTTATGATAAATATAAGGTATGCCAGCACTTGAGGTTGCTTCTTGCGTAGCCTTTGAAATTAACATTATTTCTTTGAGATTTACACCAAAATGCCAAACTCATCCTTACCTTCTGTAAATTGACACCCCTGTCTGAAGGTGGAATCATCTCTGGAGTCAGAGCCTGAGGTGGATCAATGCCCTTTGTTAACTTCTGATTAATTAAATAGAAAGCCAAAGCAAACTGTTCCTTTGAAAGCTTCCCACAGTCCTTGGTGTCACAGAGAGCCCTGTACAGAGATGCACATGAAATTAAAAAAATCCTCATTTCTCCAAGTACAGCCCTATTTAGTGTAGTTGCTGTCATTTACAAATGTGAAAACTGCTTGGGTGTATCTCCTCTTCTAAAACAAAACTGTACCACAGGAAACATCACTCAAACACACACAGCCACTTTCACTTTGCATGTTGAGGCCCACAGCTGTGCTCTGGTGAAAAGCACAATCAGGGCTGTAGGTCACTAGCAACACCCTCAGAACCAACACAGGTTTATTTACATAGTCCTGATTTTCCTAAATTAGCAGTTGTGTTAACCATAACTTGAGGGAAAAAAAAAGAAGTTGTTCCTATCAGAGTGCCCTGCAACAGCTCTTAGTGGGGAAAGAATTAAAAAAGCAGTGAATGTAACAAAGGCATTACTGTAATGAATAATGCTAAATGAATACAGAGCTGTAAGGAAATATGTTGTAGAATGAGAGGGGACATAGATCTTGTATGCTAACAATTTTATAGAAACAGTTCCCTTTCCCAGTATATGGGTAGGATCAGTGATCAGACACCTGTGATGATGTGACATCTTAAATACACAGGGATAGCAGGATTTGTAACAATCTCTCTTCAGGCATTAACCTGATTTCCACCCATTTCTGTCCCAGGGCAGAAGCAAGTAAGTTATCACTGATTATACAAAGGCCATGCCATTATATACAGAAATGTCACTTTCAGAAATGTCAGCATAGCAAGAAGTGAGAACTATGCCATCATCTACACAGCTGTCACAGGAAAAAAAACCTACCAGATACGTGCAAGGAGAGCAGAAGGCAGTCCTGTTTTCAGGAATAGTTCTTTGGCTTCCACACCTGACACAAATCCATCCATGTCCTTGTCAGTTTTCACAAAGATCTCATCATACTTAATTTTGTCTGCAGGCGACACAACCCACTAAAGGGGGTGAGGATGGAAGGGAAAAAACCAAAACCACAATACTGAGATACAGACAAATTCTGTTTCCAGTTCAGACTTACATAACTCAAGGACTACAGCACAGATTTTAAAAAAGTGATACAGGTGCCTAGTTCATGAGCCAGTTTTATCCTCCTAAATAAACATGCAGAGATCCTCAAGCAACTGCAAAAGTAGAAGTGAAGCATTTCCCTCAGTGAAGCACCCAGGCTGCTTGGTGCTGCTCTGCCCCTTTGCCTGTGCAACAAAGACATTCCTTGGAGGCTGATCTCCTCCCTCATCACTGTGCTCAGTCACAGCCCTGCTGACTGTCTGGCTCTACCAATTTTATTCCCCTTTACACACCTGGGAAGCTTTAGCTGGAGGGAGCAGAGAGCTGCTCAAGCCTGGGTTGTTAATAGTTGGGCACATTCTAAATTGAAGAATCTACATCTGAACAAGGTAAAGATGGCAACTGGAGCCACTTCTGTTACTTGAGCCATTTTTCACAGCATTCAGCTAATATAAAGATGTCTGGGGTTGAGTGAAAACAGCTTCAAATGCATGTATGGATGCTAATTAATTTCAGTGCCCACAGACAATTAGCAGATGACTCCCAAATGGTGCTGTATACAAACTCACACAGAATGGCACTGCTTTGCAATACATACACCAAGACTTACCCTCAGGCAAGGAAATTTCCAGATTAAAACCTTGGCACTTCCAAAATTAAGAGGCCAATTTCTTACTGATTACTAATATAAGGGTATCCAAAAGTCCAAGCTGCACCTGATGCATTAAGTACCACAGTTCTCACCTTAAATACCCTTATCAATTTTTTTTCTTATTTTACACAGAACAAGTTGTATATAAACTTCTTGGAAAGACATTTCCCAACTTTGGGACTGTAAAATGATGAGGAGTAACTAAGATGCTTGGGGAGGGTAGGAGACATCAGGTTCCCTAATAATCACAATCAGAATAAAAATCAAATCTTTGTCTAGGTGGATATGCTGGACCTTTTGTTTCCTTTTCCCATTACTTGCATTTATCTACTCCATTTTAATTCATGTCTTCTCCAAACTGCACACATGTACACACATACATGATACATGACTGCTAAAGCCTGTTTTAAGAACATGTCCATATTTTAATCTGTCCTCATCCAGAAGACTTGTGCTCTGCAGATGTCTACCTGGACTATTTTTTTTTTTGAGCTCGAAATAATTTGTTTTTAAAAACATTTTCAAAATCTGTACTAAACAATATACTTTTATCCAATTGTTTATATCTGAAGACATCTAGAAGAAGTGAAACAGGGTAAATTGTACACCTCTCCATCTGGTCTTCCCATCAGCCTCCAAAAACCAACCAACAGGGTAAGAAGCAAACTAAAAACCTGTATCAAGTCTCTTCACTCAGGCAGTCTCTGAATCACAGCATTGAGAGCAGAAATCTTCTAATCCCCAGTAACTTCAGAACTGTACCTGTGTTGATGGTGTTTTGGCAGCTAAAATGCCCACAGGTGGCAAGGACTGATGAGACTCTTTGGTTGAAGATGGTAATAATGGCATTGCTCCTGGAACACTGAGAGGTTTTCTCTTGGATGGTGGCACCAAAGCTGCAGGCAAGGACATTGGCACTGGTTCTTTGTCCAAAGCACAGTATACCAAATACATGGCCTGAACAAGAAAAAAAAAAAGTGTGCGGATGTAAATATATTAGAAATAGACATACATATATAGAGACACTAAAGAATTAATTAACAAATAACTTTGTAGCATTTTTTCTTTGTTTCCCCTTCACAAGCCCCTCAATTGATGCAGCTCATTGCCTTCTAAATTGTGTTTTTCATTATCACTTTTTTTTGAGGATCAGTGCTTAGCAAGTGAAGTTCAGTATCTTTTAGAACATTAAAATAATTTTCCAAGCTTGTGCCAGTACTTGTGGAATTTTGAGAGAAGACTTCAAACACTAATTTGTCACCATTTCCCCAGAAACTGCTCTACTTAGCATTTAATTATTTTGTTGTGGCCATCTCTAATTTAACACTTCTTACATTATTTCATCAGTCCTGGCATTAACAGTGTTAAAATTCTAACTTATTACAAACTTTCTTCAAGGATACCTTGAGGCATTCAGGTTCTATAAATACTGAAGGTTAAGGTAAAACTCAGTGAAAACACTCAGTGTCTCACAGGACAGAAGATCTCAGGTGTAAGTTTTTAATGGCTCATCTAACCCACAAAGAAAGTTACTGCTGTGTACTGAGACACATCCAACAAACTGACAGAAACATTAAACAGCACTAAAACTTGATTAAGGACTCTGAATAAAGATAATAAATGAACCACACAGTCAGAAATTAAGACACAGTGCATCTATTTTAAACCCTGCCGTCAGGCTTTCAAAATCCCAAGAGGCAGAAGATACTTACAACTGCAAACTCATCTCGATCCAACATTCCATCGCGGTCAATATCACTCAATTCCCACACCTGCCAAGAAGCAGCAGAATATTGGGATCTTCGACTAAACTGCAGCAGATTCCTACTTAAAACCTCATTAAAAACAAACATGAGAACAGCCTCCCTCCATCATATCTCAAGTTCTATTAACAGTATTAGTTTCCAGTGAGCAATGTAAATTCACATAAGCCACACAAAAGCAGAGAGATTCTTTAACTTGGACAGAGACACCCTGCCCTGACCCAAGTGTTAAAGACTACACACAACTGATACACTGCAGTTGGAGGTGATCTATCCAAATAGCAAAAGAAATTTTATTTTTCAGTTTAATAGTTGCACTCCATAAGATCTTATTTAATAGTTAGGCTCATTACTGCACATCTTCAACTTGAAAAACAGATATTGCTGAGTGAAGCACAGGTATTACTTGTGAACTGAGAATTAAGAAGAAAGATATTCTTACTCGTCCTAAGATATCCACTGGCAGTTTTGAGTTAAGGAGCACAGGTTTCACCTTATCCCCTGACAACAGTCCATTCACTGGATTTAAGCTGTCAAAAATAGCATCATACTTGACCTTGTCTTCCAGCTGCAGGGCAGAAGAAAAATATTACTTGTGCAAACAGTCACATTTCTAGCCTAAGAAGAAGTTCTTTCAAAAGTGTTAACTTTTTTTAATAAACACACATTGCAGTTCTTGATGCTTATAAGAAAACATCAAAAAGATACTATTCTTAAGTCAAAGACTCATCAAAACCCTGTGAGATTTCTTCTTCAATTATTTTTATGGCTTCATGTAACAACCTTTTTTTTCCCCTTTATTTTAAATTTCTAAACATGAAGAGATTTCCCAAGGGTCAAGTGTTCTTATTAAATTAGGCCTATTAGCCCAATTAGGAATTGGACAGGAATGGTAACCATCTTACTTCAGAAATGCAGAATTAGATTTTTCTAAGAAAGACAAGTTTTCCTGCAAACCAGGTAACAGTTCTAGGTAACAGCTAACATTTACTTTACCTTTACAGCCCATGGTAGATCACTTGATGCTGTTCCACTGAGTAGCAAAGGACTACCAGTATCAGTCTAAGGAAAAACAAGGCAAAAAAACACCAGACACATTAAAAGAGATGTGATTCTGACTATGCAAAAGCACCCCCTTATTTAAGAAGGTGCTTCTCAAAGCCAGAAACTGCATTTTAGTCAACCATATCAAAATTTAGAGCAAAAATTTAAAAATGTTTATTCCATTAAGGACAACACTAATAGAACAAGTACCACATATCTTCAAATTATACACAATTTTATATTCAAATTCCCACTAGAACAGCAGCAGCTTATTCCATGTTGCTTGATTTTTTTTTCCCCTGTTGTAGGGCCCCATTGCCCTAAAACATCACCCTCTGAAGTGTTTGGTATTTACACCAAACCTTCCTAATTTTTCACTTAAAAGCAGCTCTTACTAATATGTTCAATTAAAAAAGAAATCTTACAAATCTTGGTGGAGGAACAGGCAAGTTAAGACTACTCAGGGAAACATCCAATCCATTCTGTGCACATGCTACAAGTCGCAAAGCCACAAAAAATTCCTACATGAGAAAAAAAAAAAGAAACTTTGAAGGGTTTTTAATATGAAAATGTAATTTTAACAGATAGTAAAATTTCAGAAGAATTAAGAGCTTTTCTAGTACTGTTATATATATGAAAAGTTGCACATGGCTTCAAAGGGGATCAGAAAGTGATAGAAATCTGCAGCCAGCAAATGCTGAATTCCTCCAGTAAGACAAAGTTTGCAATTAATCTTCCTAGAATTCAGTAACTTCCTGGCCAGTGCAGTCAGTTCTCAGCACTCAGTTCTTCTATAACAGTTCTTCAGAGAAAATCTGAAGTGTAATTACAGCTGTTTATCTTGGAGGAACTGAGCTGATCCCACAGATGGTAAATGCAAAAGGAAGAAAACAGAAAAATGAACCACAAGAAGCCCAAAACCCCCCAAAATTGTTTGGTAGACATTACAACTTCCTCCTCTTTCTACCATGGACAGAAGCAGTTCCCTCTCTACAGACTGTTATTTATATTTCAAATCAAACAGCAACACACATTAGAGCTTGTGGCAGCACCACTGGGATGTGAAGTCTGTCCCCACACTGCTCATTGCCACAGCTTGGGAAGGGCAACTCCAAACAGAATGTACCAATGTCATGTCCACCAAAATCAATGAAATAAGATTTTACAAGAATTTTAATTTCTGCATTGTTTCCTACAGGATTGTGAGGAAAAAGTGACCTTCTTCATAACTGCAGTACATGAAACCTTAAATGACCTCTCAGCAAATTGCACAGCTACACCTCAGCCCATTTTACAACCTGGAGAAAAGCTGAGGAGGCAGCTGAAGGCTGTTTAATTTATTGTACCTTCCACTCAAATGGGAATTACGTAGCCAGTCGAAAGTAGAAAAATCTGTGTTGAAAAATCCGGTAGAAAAACTGTTTTCCTGAACCAAAAATTTCAACTTTCATCTTATTTTAAGGCTGGGTAATGATCAGTGTCATATAGCATGTAAATAATCATACCTGTTTGTTCAGGATGCCTTTGCCATCAGTATCAGCTAGGTCCCAAATCTGAAACATAAAAATAACAAAGTGTTCACAGCACTTGAGAGGAAGCTGGCAAGTCCTCCCTCCATTCCTAATGGACTCTTGGAGGAAAGTTCATGTCTTAACTTTCATGATAGCACTTAATTGTGATGACAAATTTAAATATTACAATAATTTCCATGATTGGAACTATTGGATAGAACAACTGAAAACACATTAGGGAAGATCATATATCCTGTAGTACTAGTAAGTATTTTAATTTAAACAGGATACTAACTGAAGCAAAAAGACAGGATAATTAAATATATTAAATAATTGCCATCAAATACCTTTCCAAGTACCAAATCTGTCAATCCAGACTTTTTCAAGAAAACAGCTGCATCAGAAGCTAATACTCTTCCAGCATTAGCAGAATCAACCTGGGGGAGAAAAAAACCCTCACATCACAAACTGGATTTTGAATTGATGCCATCTCTTTACACAGGCTCTCAAAAAGCTACCAAAGAATGCTCAAGTTAACAGTCACTTTGAAGACAATCTTCTGAACCTGTCTAATTAGCCCCTCCTAATCACAAGCTTTTCTTCTCGATGCCATTAAAAATGTGATTTTTAAGAACAGAGAATTCCAAGGTTTGATTACATTTCATTGTCCAGCTCTGCATTCATTACTGAAAAAGAAGGCTCTGCTTTAAAGATACCTTTGCCACCAGCAGAGGGAAATACTTACTCCCTAAAGTGAAACTTATTTACACAATGAAGAAGTTGGTGATATTGGCTGAATACCAAACACCATGCATTTCTCCCTGGATCAATAGATCATTAAAATAGAGAGTTATTGAAGTTCTTAAATGGAAATAGTATCTAAACTAAATCTTTTCAAGTGGTAAAAGAAAGAAGGAAAACTTATATCACCTACATGGTGATGCTAAGGACAAGGGAAACAGAGGAAAAGCAGAGAGACCTTGGGAGCCTAAAGAAAAGGATTCTTTAAAAGGGCACAGTATGGAAAACAGGACTAAGGATATCTTCAGTCAATTCAGCCATACACATCCCACAGGTGGGGTGATGATGATGACAACTGCACCATTTCCAGTCTCACAGCTTTGTGTTTAAACAAAGGCCACATTCAATATTGTGTTTGGAACACAAGACCAACTGCCCAAGTTCACAGGTGCAGCACACACAAGGTATTCAAAGCTAACAGCTTCCCAAAGTGGGATTAGAATTGGCTCCTGAAAGACTGCAGGGAATTTATCATTTGGAAAGAATGCTGCAGCAGTTGTCTGTAGACACTTCTGAAAGGGAACAAAACACTCTGAAATCCCAAAATCGTAATTTAATATGAAAATGAAAACATCTATTGTTTTTAACAAAACCGGCATGATTTTAATTAGGAGAGGGTTTTTCCTGTAACTGAGGGTGCCCTGCTCAGAGCAATAGGGCTGCAAACACTACAGTCTAGCAGCTAGGCTAATTGAGTTATGGGAGAGCTGTTCATCTATAGGCACAAAGCTGCCAAGACAGTGCATCAAACCCCTTCTCAAAGAGTGGAGTCGACCTTGCATGTAACACAACAATCTTGGCATTCACTCAGAAAACCTCCAGCCTAGCACTTCTCTTTCAAGAAAGTCACACCACAGTATCAGCTGTGTTTATTTCCCCAAGTCCAAGCCAGAGGAAGGTGACTTTAAGGGATTTAACCAGGATTCTTACTTAACCCAATACTGATCTAGTTTCTTTTTGTACAATTAATTATCTAAACCTTAGTAGCTATATTTTTAAAGGGTTGATTTCCATTTCTTTACAAATTACTCAGTCTTGAATGCTGGGGTGGGCTATGTATGTTTGATTATTGCACTGGGACGACTGCTGGTGTTTGTCAGTTGTACATCAGCTTGGCAGAGCTTTTCCCCTGATGTGCAAGAAGCAGTTCCCACAGCTGCATCAGCCAAAAACTCCCTTGTTACAGCCTGTCCTTTGTAGGACCAGGAACCACCAAAAGTTACAAACATATATCTGATGTGATTAGGGCAGAAGGTTACAGAGAGAAGTGCTTCAGCTTCCCTGCTGCACTGCATCATGTGATTAAGTAATTTCCTAGTGCTTTATGACAGGTATTAAAACTTATCCTTTAACCTCACCCTGCTTTGAGTCAGTCTATAAAAGGTTAAAGAGAAAAATATTTATTTGAAAGAAAAGAGTGCCCATTGAAATGCTGAGATTCCAATCTCATTCTAAGTACAAAGGGCAGGATTTACACCCATTTCACAACACGCCTTTTGCCAGATGAATTCCTTTAAATTTGTGATAGAACTGGCAGTGTACTCAGCATAAGAGCTGTTTCAGGTGATGAATTTATTCACATAAAAAGCACACTCCACCAGCACCATAAAACAAAGTGGGAAATGTCTCTCTAACATTTCTGTTCTGAAAGTTGACATCTCCTTATCTGAGGAATGGAAGAGAAAAGTTCCCTAGTGGAACTGAAAGTCTTCAGACACGTTTGAAAGCTCCTCTTTAGGAAAAATGCTTGCAGCAACGAGTTCATCTGAGCAAGTCAGAAAAATAATCCTCTGGAAAACAAATCCACTGGCACCACTTCACTAACAGTAACATCATGTTTAAGGAATTCCTGTTCCTGTACACTACTGAAACTGCTGGACAACAAACAGTGCTCCAGTTTCACTGGGCTGTGTATTCCAACAAATGGAACAGGCTGACTTAAGAATCAGTATCACATTTGGGCTTCAATTCAGCTGCTTTATCTGAGTTTCTGCTCCACACTTCAGTGGTTGAGCAGCTGCAGTCAGGAGGAAGAGACAGGCACATGGCAAAGGTGGTACCTGCACTGAGAGTCAGGACTGAGTCAGGAACCACAGTGTGCAGATCAGTCAGTTCCCAGCCTTTTCTTGTGCCTTTAGCATGATATCTTGTTATAAGGGACTCTCCTAAGTTTTTTAATCCAATGCCTAGAGATAAACACTCAATGGATTTGTCCATCTGAAGGAAAACTTTCTGAGGGTGATACTATCTCCTTCAGCCACCAGGAGCCATCTGAACTTAGATCAAGGTAAACTCTTCTTGTTTAGCAATTTCAAATCTGCTACTCTCCTGCAGAGGAGAAAATCCCTTATTAAAGTACAATGGCAAGCTCAGACTTCAGGCATCACAGGCTGATACACTTGAACTGCTGTTTTTTGCACTTGATAATGGGACTAATCCTCCAAGCACAATCCAAAAATAGGGCATGGATAGAAATCATGGCCTTGTCCCTTCCCCAGCACATAAGTCTACATTCTGATGTTGACACACAAAAGAAGCTCCTAAATAAGGAGGCCATGTACACCATAACCTGTCTTAGGACAAACAGACAGGAACATTACCAGTTGAAAAAAGGAAAAAAACCCTTCCTATAGGTTGTTTTTTTACAGGGTTCATCAATTACTTACCAGGTGTATTACAAAACAAAATTATTTAAAATTGTTTTATACAGCCAAGTAATTTAACTTCCTTGAAAGTTCCTACAATAAAGTACATTATGTATGTGACAGAAAATACTGTTATTATAGAACAGTGAAACAGCTCTTATTTATTTAAGGAAAGCTGTAGGACTCAAGACACCTTGGTATTGCTGGTTCAAAATACAGAAGACAAATGATAAATAAGATTTATATTCTTATAATTGATTTATATGTATTTTTTATTTTTGTGCCATAAAGTCAAAAGATTTGCATCTGTTGAGTGAAGCTGCAAGAACTACAGGCATTCTTTTTGCTTTCAGTGGCTTTCTATCCAAATTTCACTCCTTACAACATCCTGTGATTAACTCTGGGGATATTCTGAGGGAGAATCCAGCCTTACATGATGCTAACTGAGCTACAAATGCAAGACATTCATCTTCACTTGTGAAAAGTAACCAAGAACATATCAATACAGCATTTTTAAAGAATTTACTCCATCCCAAGACCTCAGAGTCTGTTAGAATTGTCAAGTGATGTATGTCATACACACCTGGCAGTTCGCTAGAAAATAAGGGTCATCTTACAACCAATATTAAAGTTACACTGATATAGCTCAGACTTAAGTGTTAGCTACTATAAAAATACATTTTAAAGCACTAGGTTTTTTCTTGAACTTTTACTGCTTACACACTGTTGGCCAGGCTGAGTCCATAGCAAAAGAATATCAGTTCTTTAAAACCCAAATGAGGTTTGTTCTTTCAGAATATACATACCTGTCGATAGAACTTCTCATACACAGGATTTGCACTCGAAAGCTGTAAAAGAGACAGAGAAAATTAGCCCTGGAGATCCATATTTCAATTTCCCTCTCCCTGAACAAATAAAGATATAAAACACTCTCCACTGGTCTTCAAAGAAGCATTTATTCTGTACAATGATGAGGAACTAGGACAGCTCTTCGTGCTGTAACTTTTAGAAGACTGAGTTCTTGTTTTGCAGTCATTGACACCACCCCAGATCAGATTTCCCTCAGCCAGGTCACCAGGTGAGGCTGTGTGAAACAGTTCTTAGGCAACACTGCCTATGGGCAAAAGCAGAAACCTGAAACACTCAGGCTAGGAAGTGCTCTCTAATATTAGAGTACAAAGCAATATAATTTTATTTCACTGTCCACTGCATCATTCTTTAGATTTTAGTGTCATGTGCAACCAGCCTGTAAAATTTTCAGTTACTCAAATTAATTCCTGGATACAAAACTAAACCCACAGCAACAGTACCACATTAAAATAGAATAATATTCTAACTTTGGGTTTTGTAACTTGAACCCTTGCTGGGGATAACTTCTGCCTTCATTCCACTGCCCTCTACCAGACATTCACCTAAAGTGGACAAGGATAAAGCCCTTTCCTTGGAAAAGGCTCTTTCTTTATTTTTAAATTATTCTTAGAAACTCAAAATAATAATAATAATAATAAAAAAAATAATCTAAGATCTGAAACAATGCCAAACCTAATCTCTTGGCCTACACTAAATACCTTGCCCAACAGACTGCCAAGAAATTAAGTTGTCAGGGTTACCTCTCTTCCCCAATGTAAAAACAGGCACAAAATCAGACCCTGTTTTCATGAAGTGCATGTTGCCTGAACCAAAGGCATTTATGAGGATAACCCTAGAATTCACAGTGTGTTGCCCTCATAAACCCTGTGGGAACAACTGAGCATAATACAAGCTAATTACACAATACTTACTAAAAAAGCCCAGAGCACATCACTTCAAATATCATCCAAAACCAGAGTTCTCCCCCTTAAGAGGAATATGCCAACAAACCCCAGGATTTGCAGAACTTTGTACAAACAGAATCCAACAAAGCAGGTTCTCTGGATTTAAAATGTAGACATTCAAAAGGAAATATGGAAACCAACAGTATGGTGGATGTTGTCAATCACATCCCTGTAAAAACCCTTACTACAGACTGTATAAATGGTTGACAGCTTAAACAACACCACATCCATTCTCCTACATCAACAGCTCCTCTTTTGGCTGGGTACTCCCTGTCCACAGGTGTTGATTATCAGAAAATTATACTAAGAGAAGATGTTTGGTAGGAATTAGTTTAGTGTGACCTTGTGCAATTACAGAAAGTGTGCAGCATCACCAGAACATCCTAAAAGGCAAATTATAGAGTACAGCTAGAAATAACAGGAGGGCTTCCATTCAGAGCTTATTCAGCAAGTATACTTCCCAGAGATGAGCTTCTGATTTTCTAGGTGCTTTTTTTGGTTTTGTGTTCAGCAGTTTTTTGTGGGTTTTGTTGTTTGGGAGGAGGGGGAACAACGGGGACACACAGCTAGTAAGGTTTTATTTCATTGCTGGGAGGTGAGTGGGAAATACCTTTCCCACAGCCAGACATGAAAAATTACATATGCTGGGAAACCATCATTGGTATTCACTGCAATACCTCCATTTTTATAGCTTGACCTTGCTCTGACTTTGCTCTGGTACCCAAAGACTTTTATTATTTCAGTCATCAACTAAGCATGCAGTTACACATCCTTTAAAATAGCCTGACAAAACATATTCACGTTTTGCCAGCCCTCAGACTGCCACAACATCAATACAACAAACAACGTTCAGTCATTTTCCAGCACTCCACAGCATCCTGCATTTTCTTACCTAACCCTTACATGCTTTGTTCACCCACTCAGCTACACTTTGCACAGCAACCTAGAGGGGTAGTTCTCCCAAATATTCAAGTGTTTGACTTGCTAAGTGTTACTTCATTAGAATGTAAAAGTCTAGGCACGGGACAAAATTAAAGCTGTGAGCAGAGAAGTAGAACAGAGCTGGCCAGAGCATCCGCTGGAACCATCGATTCTTGTGCATCATCCCTCTTGCCCAATGTCACCCTTTGTTCAGCCAAATGTTTCCTTATTGCAGCCAAACTGATCAGTGTCACTCCTGGACAGGAAACATCATGTTGATGTCCTGCAATGGAAACACTAAGTGTAAAAGAATCTTTTCATTCAGTGCTTAAGAGTGGGAGCCAATAATTCTTTATTTCATTAGTGTTTCCAATATTAATTTTAACATCAGTATCACTGCAGTAACTGGAATTTTCCGTGAATAGGATAACAGTAGTAAAAATGTTTCCCAGACTATTTTACTAGTAATAGATCTGTTTTTCCTTCGAAGTATACCCCACAGTAAACCAACAGATGCAAATATAATCTAGGATATTCTTCTGGGATAAGAAAAAAATACAGTTCAACACCTTTCCAAGTTCTGCCGTAGAATTTATCTGGCAAAATTATTTTTATGGGATTTGTAACAACTATTTGCAGAATAAATTCAGCTTGTTTTAAATGCAAAATAAGGGAGGGAGAAAAGGTCAGATTCCACAGCATACAAAAATAGAAAGACATTATTATGGCTCCATTTCAAAGCTGATCACTTCATAAGGGTATAATATGTGTTGTAGCAATTACAACCTTTGATACAAACCTATGAACTTTAGAATGATAACCTAGGAAATAAAAACACCTTCAGGGACACCCGTCTCTTTCATCTTCTCTTGTCAATCAATCCCCATGTTTTCATGCCTCTAGCACATTTGCATTTAGGTGTAATAAGATACTATTACCAGTTTGTGCACCCCATCCAGCCACAACCTTCCATCCAAAAAGGCTTAAAAACAAACAAATAAAAGCTGTCCATTGAGAAAAACAAAAGTAATTTCCCCTTCCAACCCCAATGAGGTATCGGGAGAAACAAACTATTCTATCCCGATTAAAATCCAAAATACCATATTCTATCACCACACAAAGCTCTAGGAGTCATTTTAAGAGTTTCCAAAAGACACAATCTGGCCTTAAATGTTCTTCCTGTAATTAGCCAGCCAAAAAGCAGGTGAGTTCAAGGCAACCTGGTTTCCTTACAATGCCATTTCAAAACAATAAACAACTTCTCTCTTTTTCCTCTATTGCTTTATTGTCTTAGCTAAAGTGTTTCAGGGTAAAGCTTTTTACCACTTTCAATTATACAACCAAGAACATCTCCCATAGCAATAACAAATGTATAGAAAATATTTACTATGAATTTCTATACAATTATTACCGAGTATTTAAAAATTGAGCACTTTCCCATTGAACAGCTGAAGCAGGCACAAGATCTGCTGTCTTCTCTCTGCAGAGATGTCTGTCACTGCATAATTAGAAATGGTTCCATTTAATTTTCAAATTGCTGCAGAAAATCTCCACCATCCTCTAGTCAGTACTGAACAAAGCCTGTGAAACATGAAAGAGTAGCTGCAGTGCCTCGGCAGCTTCTCTCTAACATGATGGATGCAATACCAACCAAAAAAATTAGGTTCTATCTGCTTCAGGAGCAGTCAGCCTCCTCTATATGCAGGTTGAAACATACACACATGCATTTTCTGGTTTCTTCATCTGCAGGCCAGAAAGAGGAACAACAGCTTCCTCACTCCACTAAAAATCACCAACTATGATCTTGACATTTTTGCTGATTTCTTTAAAAAAAAAAACCAAACAAAAAAAACCCCAGAAGTTTGCCAGAGACCTCAAAATCTCTGGCTCTACATTACACATAACATGTGCATTACTATGAGGGTATCATTCATACTGCAAGTATGTAGATCCTGTGTATTCCAGTAACAAGACATTAACCCTGGCAATGTGTGCACACGACAGGAATCCATCCAGCTCAGCCTCAGTGTAATACTCCATGCTTCCCTTCAACAACACAGCACAGCATTCTCAACTCTGCAACACAACACTCAAGTCTAAAATGAGACTTGCAGCTAATTAGGATACAAATTGATATTACATGATTTTGCCTCATCTACCAAAGAAGCTCATAACTACTTCAAGATGACCACATTTCTCACAAAAAGCATTTCATCAGGAAGACAAACATAAAGTTATGTTCCTTTTCTTTCTGAGTATTTTACAGTGCTTCCCTGAACTGTGAGTTTCCCCTTCAATCACAGGCAGTTTTTCAGAACAAACCACAAGTTCAAATTTCAAGAGCAACAATAAGTTACTGAATGTCCCTATTAACCCACCTTTCAAGGAACACCTCTGCCCCATTCTCAACATCCATTTTCCACATCTTCAGTTTTCTGTTCTCCCTCCCTAAATTCCCCATATGAAATAGGTCTGATAAGCAACCATCCTTGGAAGGTCAAAACATACAACCCCTTATGCTCATTACAGCTTAATTTGACTTTTCCAACAACAGATGACAATCTGTGAGATCGGTCAGTTCCTTCTCACTGCTGTTGTTTGCTTGTTTCCAAACTAAAGGCAACCACAACAAAACACTCCTGCGGTAGAAGTTCCCTTAGAAGTTCCACATTAAATTCACAGTCATGCTCAGACCGTAACACTCACCGAACAAATGCAAGTGGCAACAAGATGTTCCAGAATGGGTTCAAAATGGGGAGATAAAAGATACTTCAGATATTTACTATATTAAAGGGAGAGAGGAGGGGGAGATAATCACCTTCAGTTTGCAACCCTTGTTCAAGCATACTTGGTGTAATAAATTTCACTACAGCTACACAGTCCTGAAATATTTTTACTAATCAGTCAAAAGAATACAATTAGCATAGAAAAGTTTCAAATTACTGAAATTACAGCTTTGATATTCAAATAAAGGATGTGCAGCCCTCTCAGACACTGCAGCTGCAAAGTCATCTGAAAATACCCTCATCTCACTTGGAAATACCCAACGCCACAGCCATGCTAAAGTAGTGTCAAACCAAACACAGGAAAGGGAACAGAAAATCAGACCCAACAGTGAGTCTGGGTGCAGCTTCATGCGCCTCTTGCTCTCTGCATGTGACCTGGAGCAGATCGTACTGATCTGCACACCTTTACTGGTGTCAGTAACTGATCTCGGTGCAGCCACCGCTGCACTCCCCACCCCCGTGCCCTCATTTTCACTTCCTCATGCTCTTCAACAGATTCTGAACACTTCAACTCTTGTGAGGACTTTTTATGACCCAAAAATTCCACATGTTAGAACCTACGTTGAAAAGAATCATCTTCAGCCTTGCTTGACTTTCTAAGATGATTCTTATGCAACACAAGAAGAACAAACAAACAAGCCAAAAAAAGAAATCCCCGCACAAATGGTCAATGCACAGAAATAGCTCCCTCGGTTTAACCACTGCTGTAAGCTGCAGCCACAATGGTTTTAAGGTTACTGGCGATTTTTTTGCTTCTGTCAACATTTTCACATTTGTTTTTAGTTCCCCATCCATGTGACCAAAAAAGTAAAGAAATTCTACAATGAAAGGATTACACAGCCTGTAAGCAATAATGTCTTGCTGTAGAACACACCAGAGGCTGACATTCCACTCCTCTCCCCAAATCAAGAAACAGAGAAGCTCTGTGAAAACTTCTTTCCCTTCAGTAAGCAGATGTTTAAACCTTTTTCACTGACTTGAAGACTATTGAGAGACTCAGACAATACTAACTTAGCCATTTAAATATAAAGCAAGCTTCCACAAAAAGTACAGTACTTCATAACTCTATACCTTTAGTCTCTTAAAGACACATTTGTTTTCTCCACATATTTCTTCACCTTTTCACTGAACTACCCTTTCTTTCCTTGAAATGGTTGATATGGTCAAAAGCGAACTATATAAGTAACTGCAAACTGTGCAGCCTTGCTGAAAGCTTTTTAAGTTTACTTCCATGTGCTTAAGCAATTCATTAGGCTCATTTACCTGCTTTGTTTTCTGTAAATGTCACAACTGGCTATCAGACTGAAGCATCCCAAGCCAGGAGGGTGAACCAATAGGCCCACCTCAGCCTTATGTCAGGTAGGAATGGAAATTTCTCATCTCACCGCTAAACGAAAGTAAAAAGTATCAAAAAGTGCTCTTTATTAGCTATCACAGCTCTAGGGAATAAGACAGGATCCTAACGGTATAGAATAACCTGTGTGAAGTGATTCCATTATTGCCAGGAAAAAATGCGAGCAACAAGGATTGAGGTGAAGTGAGATCACACTGAGAGCACGAAACAGTGCCAAGAGTCTCCAAGTTTTTAAGGCCATCACCTGCACAACCCTTCACTATGAGGCACCTGTATAGGTACTATGTGACAACAGTGTCCCCACACCACGGGGCCCACAAAAACCAAGGTAAAATTATTTGCAAGCAGTATCTGCGGAGATAGGTTTCTGTTAAAACAAGGAATTCGTCTGTCCCTCTCAGGGTCACCTGCCCACGGCTTCGCCGCCCCGGAGAACCCCTGGATGCGGCGTGTGCCCGCGGGGCTGGCACCGGGCACGGACACCTTAACCCGGCGCTATCGCCTTTCAGCCCCTCCGCGAACACTCCCCGAGTCCGCCCGCCCTCGGCGTTCCCGGGACGGGGTTCGCTGGGCTCTAGCCCGGCGCCCCGAGTCCTACAGAGACA
>VYXD01007607.1:344165-360856 GCA_013397195.1 Hylia prasina
AAAAGGAATCACTGTTCTATGATCAAAGACTGCAATGCAAGGGAACCTGCCCACAGGCAAACAGACTGTCTTACATTGCACAGCTTTCAGACAGCCAAGTAACACCCATGCTCCTCATACAGAACAGCACCTCCTACACCTAGGTTACTGACAGATCCCTCCTGAGAAATAAGGAAGATCATCACACAAACTTTGACAACTTTTGGACTGAAGGGACCTTTTATCAGAAGCCTCAGAGTACTTTCCAGGACTAGTGATACAAGCTGGTTTAGGAAGTCATGACTGCAGGCATGCCTTTATCTAGAAATCCACCCCAGGATATGCTTTGTGTGCTCTTTACATTTTATGCAGCTGCAGTTTTCTAGACAAAGGCTTACAGATAGGCTGCTATGTTTTAAAGCCACAAGAGAGTACTACAATCATCTAGCCAGACTCCAGGAGACCTTCTGCAGAGATCTGCTCATTTCTGGGTTTCTTTTGCATAAAACATGTAATCTGTGAGTCCTACAGTGTATTTTCTAGGAGGATGTCTAGTTACTAGAGTGGGTACATTGATCATTATGAAAAATGCATAGGATTTATCTGCTAATTCACCTTGTGCTGTGCTTTTGGCTTCTTAAGGTGGTTTGCAGACTTTCAAAGTTATAGCAGCTTGGAAAGTATTTCAAAGTGGGTTGTGGGGTGATCAAATTTATATAAAACTGTAACAGTATTAAAGAAACAAAATCTAGGATATTAAGGTAAATGTATATCTCTTCATCTCTAAAGTGTTTTCTGTTCAGAAGTATTTGACTATATCTGAATTTAAACTCCTTCATCTGGCAGAAACAGAGTACAGTATGGGATCATTGTACCTCTCTGGTTTGTAAAATGATGTCATCTATATTGCCAGTATTCAGATATCCAAAAGCTAAAATTATTTTTGAACTGTAGTAATTAGAAAGAGCAATCTTGAGTTTTTAATAAGAGAATGGTAAAATTGAAAATAACCTAAATAGGGCTTGAGTGAATCTCTTTATTCATCTTTGATGGAAGAGCTGGCAAATCTGAACAGCACCAGTACAGATCCATGCTGTCTTAAAACATACACAATTTATCTTTTCATTAAGACTGTAAGCATATCTCATCAAATTAATTTATATTATCCAGTTTCATGGGGCTACACCTCATGCTGTAAAAGAATAAGAGAAAATGTAGATATATACAAGAGGTCAGCTTAACCTCTAGATAATTAGCTGGATGACTGACAGCAGAATGACATTTTTCATTCAAGACCATATTTGAAACCCAGAAAAATCTTCAATAGGCATTAATTTGACATGTCCAGCTAATGTAGCAGTTGGAGATTTCGCTGTTCCTTGAACAGCTTAATGCATGTTCTGACAGAAATAGAACAAGCAATAGCACTGCTGAAACAGCATCAGTCTTCATTATAAATTAAACACATCGATATCGTAGTGTGTAGTGTATATTAAACCAAAATGAGGATTGAAAACTAATATGTTTACCAAGTAGCAGGCAGAAAAGCTTTTACCAACAGTTTCTTCTGTTCCCTGTTTCTTTAGGCATGTTGTCTATACTATAAATCCAGGGAACACATTGCTCACCTTTCTGAAACACTTAAAAGATTATTGTGTTTTAAGAAGACAGAAAATATCAAAATATATAATCTACACACTGAATTACCAACACTTCCCTAACGTAAAATTAGTTCACTCTGCCCTTCACAAAGATTATTAATTCATTTCAGAATTATAAGATACATGAAGTAATTAGATAAAAGAGCATTTGGTATTTTTTCTTCTCACTAAATGGTTTGTCTCTAAGACAAATTCATGACTGTTAATGGTAAAAGACCATTTTTATGGCATTACTGTAATTCTTGATACTAGCAAGTGTTTCTTCTTGAGATTTCCTTACTTGTCCTCCCAATTATTTTCATCTTCTTATCTATTCTTACTTTCTTCACTTTCTTTCATTTTCATCTAGTCTTAATTATGACCATAACAATGTCAAACTGATTGAGAAAGTATTAAAATAACACCAATGCAGTAACATTGGTCATAAGACAAAATATATCTCACAAAGCACAGGAATCTACTACAGCAACCCAAACTTCAAGCTGAGCAATTCAGGTACCAACATATTCATGACAACACAATATTCATATTTAACTTTACACTAGTAGTTAAAATTTCTCCTGTAAATCATGTTCCACTTGCTTTCAGCAATGAAATCTGTCATGTATGGGAGCTGCAGTGACAGAACAGATCTCAGCTGGGTTAAGGTAGTGAGTGCCAAAGGTTCAGTGAGATGAGTCAAAAGCCTCAATAGTATTAGAAAATTAATCATATTTGAAAAGGTGTTAATGATTTAGCCCTCAGAGTAGACAAGGACAGAGATGATTCGACCATTTTAGTTAACCTTGATCAAGTGACATTTAAAACTGTGGTTTTGCTGCCATGGAAAAGATCACAAATTATTGACAAATAATTGTGAGAAGCAAGGGCAAAGCATTACTTGCCTACATCTGTATCAGTGCTGAGAGCTGTAAAGGAGCCTGCAGGTTGCACTCTGTGAAAGCAATCAGATAGCAAACTGCAGTGCTCTTTCTGCAGGCAGAAGGAATTTCCACAGCTCTTTCAGCTGCAATTCCCCTTCTCAAAAGCACAATCTTGCTGTATGTCCATAAATGAGAAACCACCATGTGGGATTTTTTTATTTACAGCCCTGTGGCAGGGAGTGGAATCTGTTCTGTTACTTGGCCAACTATTGCACAACATCAACAGGCAAATTGTTCCTTTAAGTGCAAGACATATAATCCCACTCATGTCAACACCTACGACTACGGAATGTTTGTTCCCTTAAAACCTCTCTTTGTTTCTTGCACTCCTGAATAATTGACATATAATTATATTTTTTCATTCTTCTACATCAATAATAGAGCGTAAATTGACTGATGAGATAGTACCAAAAATATTGGCCCTTATGAAAAATGTTTTAAACACATACAATAAATATAATTGCTAAGTATTAAAGACTGAATATTCTCTTATTGCTGAATTCTCTTATTGCTCTTATACAAGAGCAGTAAATAGTTCACAATTCAAAATATGTTCTCACTTGATTGCACACACAATGCAATTAAAATATGAAATATCCTTAAATATGACCAAGTTATTTGCTTAATGACTGATGTGTTTACTGGTTTATTTGGTTGGTTGATTTTGTTTGTTTGGTTTGGGTTTTTTTTAAGATTAAATTGCAGAAGTAATGCAGCAGTGATTCAGCCTCAATGGAATTGTTAAGGTGTGCATGTGACTGATCAGATGCAAAAGGGCATCAATGGAATTTGAACTCCCTGAGCTGACAAGGACTTGCTCTCCTCTGTGCCACCTCCTGTCCTGTTAGCTGCAATAAAAGATATCTCACCTGTTGAACAAGTGAAGCTAATACAGCTGTAAACAGATATACCTATACAACAACTACAAATGAAAGCCTGGTGACCATTCATAAAAAAAATGTTTCTTTAAATGATTTTTAGTAGCATTTAAAGCAACTGTGGAAAATAATTCCAGTGTAATCATCACTGTGACTTTGAAAAATACATTATGGATTCAGTAGCTTGAAAACAAGTTTTTCAATCAAACTTGCTCTCTTTACAAATAAAATTCCATTTAAATATATTCTGGTTTTAAAATGCACTGAAGAACCTGAAAGACTCTGTCAGCTCCCACTGTTATTGGAAATACTAATTTAAATGAGATTCACAAAATATGAGAAGCAATTGAAGAATGTTATTTATAAATATCTACATCAAGTTACCAAAATTATTGATGATGATGCACAAGCATCCAACCACTAAGATTTTTCAGATCCCCATATCAATTGAATTTGTTGAATCAGTTCAATGACAAACAAATTTGACCTTCTCTAGAAGAACAACACCCCCTGCAAAGGTGCTCACAAGGAAAATATATATCAGGTATAAAACTGACACAAAGAACATTGAGGTCCAAAGGAGAAAAGTATCAAGGTTTTAGTATAAAACAGAGGCAGAAGCCATATAAGGTAGGAAAGGTCAGATAGCTGGATGAGTTTTGCAGAAACAGAAGATGTATTCTTCCTGAAAGAATCTCCATGATTCAAAAGACATCCAAATTCTGTCCAAAACTGAAACATGATTGGCAGTCTCTTTATGTTTAGTGAAGGTGCATAATTTGTTCCTGTTGAAATCAAGTTTACTGCAATGATTTTCCTTACAGAAATATCTGTACAAAATGATTTAATCAATTTCTCTCTCCTTTCCTTGTGATAGCATTAATGATGGCAAATGACATATATACAGATGAGCATGAGGAAACAAACACTCCAAAATCATCAGTAGAGCTATTTAGTTAACTGTAAAATGAATATATAGATGAGGTGCTTAATTTAGCTCAACTCCAATTCTTCTAAGTAGGGAATAAATCCCAGGCTAAAAATTAGCTGTGGGTCTCCTGCAGAAGACTGCAGAACAGATCCATGATGTGCTAGATGGCACAACTGCCAGCCCAAAAATGCAAACCATACAGGTACCTTGTAGAGATCAAGGTGAGGAAAACCTGTACTGTATTTATAAACACAGGTATATAGTTTCTAATCAAAAGAATGAAACAGAAGACCTTAGGTGAGAGTGTGTGGAAGTTTCATGTGAGTTTCAACTGTATCATGTACGTTGGACAACAAATTGAAACAGATCCTACAGCCAGGACTTTTTGCTGCCAGTGAGGCTTGAAAGAGAAAAAGTATCCAGAGATTGCTTCAGGACATGGAAGAGGAAACTTCTGATCAAAGTCTCTGACAGAACCACAGAGGCTTGGATTGTTTCTTTGGGTTTCTAAATCCCTTCATGGATATGTTTCCAATCAGGCTACTGGAAATTACTGTATTTTTAATGTATTTTCTGTGTCAAGAAATGTGGTAGGGGCAGGACAGGCAGCTTGGCATGGATAACAACTGGCACAGGTAAGAGCCAGCCAGATGGCATTAGGCTAAAAGAGTTCTCTGGCCCAAAATACAGCACCCACGTCCTTGGCAGATTCTAAAACCAGCACAGAATCTGTCTCTGTCTCCCTATACCATTATCACACAGCTGACTTTTATATATATCTGCAGTTCTGATCCCTGCCCTTACAGCTTTGCAATAACTTCACAAATTTCTCATACGAGGAAAGCACTTAACAGGATTCAACAAGGAAAAAAATTTAATTAGACCTCTTTTTCTTTCAGGTAACTCAATTTTTTAACATTGATGGAATAACGTTCCTCAATTCCTGTAGCTCTTTGGGGATCACTCATTTAAAAAGTAATAGAATTTAATACTTGAATGAGCAATGTAATATGAAGATCTATTTCTTAGCAGATGAGCAGATTAAAAATATCACAAAAAGTAAAATACCTCAAATTTTAGATGTTGCACATTTAATTTCACATATGCAATTATTTGATTAAATGAACTATGTGAGCTACTTGAAGCAAGAAGAAATATTTCCAAGCTCAATCTAATGTCATAATCGGGACTCTTCATGTACATTGAATAAGATCTGGCCAAACAATACTATATATCTACATTTGGTCACTGATCCTCATTACCAGAGGACTCAAACTTTGTTAATAATGCACTCTGGGGGTTTGCTTAATGTGAAAACTTATAAAAAAGAAATACAATTATCCAGAAAGAGAATCTGTGACAAAACTGCATTCATCCCTCAAACCTCCTGGTTGGTTCTAGATTTATCATTCCTTCCATCACTGCACTATGTGAGCCAAATTTGCTTCCCATACACAAGTGCACAATTGCTATCCAAGTCCACAGGTTCAGAGAACTTCATGAAGAGCAGATGGTTTTATGTCAGTCTCTACTGCTTGCAAAGAAATCTCCTCCATCTCCAGCCAGCATGAGATTCAACAGCCCCAGGAGTTCTGCACAGTGCTCATGAAAGGGAAGCGAAGTGTTCCCCTGAAAACTGGACAAGGAAATGCCTAAAATTGCAAGCTGACTGAAAGAGTAAAAGGAATTGAGTCAGCATTCTGGGGAAAGGAAGGAAAAGGGAGGCGGTGGAACAAGCAGTATATTCTTAAAAAAAAAAAAAAAAAAGTATGTTCAAAGCAGATACCATGAAAAAGATAAGTGCTACTAGTATGCCATAAATAATATAAGATTCACATAATGCACCATTAAAGTTTATGGATCAAATCCTCTTTCCTGGCCATGATGTACTTAGGCATAACAAAGACTCACAGAGTTGGTTACAGCTTTCTGATTCACTACCCAGCCCAGTTCATCTCTGGCACTGAGATGGGACTGGAGATGATTCATTAAGGGAGGGAGCCAAATTGCAATTTCTCTACCCTACAATCCCTTTAAGACACCATTTAAAGGAGCAGTAAAACTGGCTAATATATTACCTCTTAGTTCATTCAGAACTTTTCAGTCCAGAAGAGAAAATTCCTGGACCTTGAGTGCTTTTTTCTTTTGCCTTACCTGAGCAAGGGGCCCAGGACACTGAACAAGACCTAAAGCTTTCCTCTTCTAAGCCCCCTCAGTTTTCTCCAGCTGCGTGAATGCTTTAATTTGTCTCAAATAAACAGAATTTATTTAGATGTGTCATGCACATGTACATACACATCCATGCTTACTGATCACTAAACTGCAAAGCCAATTCAAATTTCTTGTGTTCAGGGGAACTGTAAGCCTGGGTGCAATGTGCCCTCCGAGCATGCATAATCTGAAACAGATGGCTCAACAGATGAGCTGCCAAACACTCAAGGCCAATTCAAATGCCATCCAAAAGTAAAAGTTATGTGGGATAAAAGTTTTCCTTGTCCCACTTTAGATAAACAGGGCCTATCTGCTTGGAAGATGATTCTTTCTCATTTTCTGCTTGTCTACTTGTCTTTTCGAATATGGTATGCTCTAGAAAACAAATTCAGTTTCACCAGCTGCCAGCATTTTCCAATCTCTTGTTTGGGGTTTTTTAAAATAATGCTTCATACTCTGGAGTGAAGAGATTGCAGGGTTATTTGAGCTTAAGTTAAAAAACAAAGACGACAAGGAAAGAGCAAAATACAGGAACTTTCTGGTCTTCAAGGGTGCAAAAAAAAGGTTAAAAATATGAACCCTTCAGAAACCAAAATTCCTTTTTAACTCAGGCTTTGTTTGGCAGGGCTTAAGCACAAATAAATAATTTAAATTGCATGGAATATGAAGTGCATTGATTTCCCATTTATACACTCTGATACATGGTACTAGAGAGCTCTCCCCAGCTTGTGATATTCCTGGCTTTTCCACAGGACTCGCTGCCCATAGCTTGCCTAAGTGGAGGCATTGTTCCTGCAGGCATTATTATGCCTTAGGCAATGCTTTCACTGTAAAGTAAACCTGATTTGAAGCTACCATATGTCTTGATTTTCTCATAAAGGCCATTTTCTGACACCTGGATTTTTTCCTGAGGGCACACACACACATCTACATACATATATGTCTATTAATCTGTCCATCTCCCCAGACTCTGTATCTAGGTGTCTGAATTTCTTAACATCAGGAATCTTGACACAGGACTATTAAACACATTCAAAAAACCCAGACAATGGCAGATTGCATACTGCAGTTTCGGTGTGCATGAAAAAAAATTAACATTTCCAAAAAGTAATCACACAGTCTGAGCACTCACAGTACAGAATATGCCCATGTTGCTGCTGGGAACAGAAATGACAGCCATCACTTCAGCCAGCCAAGCACCACTGAGATCAGTCACACTGCAGAATATTACCTATGCTTCACACTGCACCAGCTGACACTGCACTGATTATCCCCTGAAATGCTGAAAGCACTACAGTACTACAGTTAAGGATTTGTGGGTGTAGAAGATTCAAGCTACACACAAAGAAATTGTAAGTTAACTGCACAGTCAAGACAAAAGGTGTAAGATTGGTCCACTACCTACAAGAAAAAGAAAATTGCTGTCTCTGTGTTTTAGAAATTCTGTGCAATGAGTAAATGTAATGCAGGGACTGTAGCAATTAAATGTAAGATATCTCTGCTGATATTTAGCAGATTACATTCTCATTCAAAAGCGTGAAGCAAAATAGATGTAATATTTTACAGACAGATGGGTTGATGTTATCAGTATGTAAGTGACAGCTGGATCAGGGAAAACTCTGTAGGATTTTATTTGGTCTAAAATTGACAGATATGTAAGCCAAAATCTGAAAGGCAGGTAAGACAACAGTTTATTTGCTACCAGTTTTGCTGTATTGAGAAGAGCTGTATCTGTCCTCTATTTGGCAGACTAGAAACATAAACCAGAGAGTGTAATGCTAATGATACACTCAGATCCTCCTCTTTTGCTTATGCATTATGAATAGCAGAGCTTGACTGGGTAGTTACATGCTTTACTCTCTAAGTCAGTGAGATAAATTTTTTGATTATGTACATGTAACTACATCACCACCAAAGGAACACAAAAGTGTGAACGACGTTTGGGCTGTTTGGCCTGGAGTGGAAACACCCAATTAAACTCATGTTTTTCTTTGCTGGTAACTTATTTCCAAAGGCTCAAGGCTGCTAATCTCCTAACTATATTGCACAGTTGACCAGTAAATTAGAACAAGGTATTTATTGTGTATACCTCAAATAAACACACCTCTGGAAGGGACTGCAATGTCCTAAACATTACCAACTTCAGCTTATGCTATGCAAATCAAAGTTTCACTGTACACTGCAGACTTTTTTTATTGTTAGATTTCCTTGTAAGTACATTCCTTACAAGCTTATTTTCAAAACTAATTCTCTTGGGCAATGGGAAGCAAATTATGTAACTCTCCATTTTGTCAGTTGTCCAGAGAATTTGGTTAACTCCAGTAGCATTTAGAGATTTTAATATTAATATTATTGTAGGATTTTCTTAGAAGTTACATTGCAGTTGCTGCTGCAATAGTTTATTGGGGAAGTTCACAGACTGAACTTTTGAAACTTGGAAGCAAACAGATGCAACAAGGCCTGGATTTTCTTGGATTACAAAGTGAGTAACAGAGCTGCCCTGTGTGTGCTGCTGCCTACGAGCTGAGTAGGATTCCCTTTGTTTCAGTCCATGACATCTGGGCATATTTCAACAGTTCAGCTTCAGCAAAAATCAGCAAAACTGTTCATGTTGGAGAAGGGGCAAAGTAAGGTCTGACTACTAAAATGTAAAAATTAGGCTACGACATTATTAAAGATCCCACAGAAATCCCACTCTTTTACTGAAAGAAAACCCTTACAACCCAAAACTCTCCTTGAAATAATAGTTAAAGAGTCTCTTGGTGAAAATAAATCCCTAGATGAAAATAAGAACATAATATAAAAATAGCAGTACTGGCTCAGAACAAAGGTCTAAAACACCCCAATGTCCTGTCTCCAGCAGTGGCAATAGCCAACAGCAATGGAAAATGGTAGGAGTGGAAAATGTAGTGAGACTGCTCTGGTGTACTTCCCAAACTTCCAATGATTTACAGTTCAGAAGTCACCTGAGCTGCAGTTAATTCTTGTGAGTGGTTGTTTTACTTTAGACAGCAGCTTAATGTATCCAATAATAAGCCCAAGGCTTTTGTCCTCATCCTATCAAGACTGAAACCTCACCAGGGTGTGCAAGGGCTTTCCCTGATCCTTGAACCTGGGTTTTCTTCCTGCTCATACCAAGCTGATGGAGCTGCTGCTCTGAACTGAAGTCTCACTTCATCTGGAGAGCTGATGTAGCTGCATTCTGCACGAGTCTGTGAGTTCACACATAAATGGAATATTCTCCTGACAGCTCCTGAGAGCTGACACAGTAGCAAAGCACCCATCTGCTTTCTAAATCCTGGTCCAAGTGCACACCATGATTTTTGGGGAGCAATCTGAGTTTATTCTACCTATTCCGGTGGCTACTTATTTGTCTTCTACTAAATCAGTTTTCCCCTTTTTTCATTTCTCATAGAAGAGAGAGAGAGAGAAAATTGAGTAGGATGAAAAAAATAATTTCTGCATTTTTGCTTTCATCAGAACAAGGAGAAAACAAATCCTTTAAGTAGGCATGAAAAAGGATTTTTTCATTCTCAGATAAGAAGAAAAAACCTTCTCCAGTTTTTGGTAGGATAAACTTTGCTAGTTTTGTCTCTCATTCTTACACAAGAAACAGTAACCTTAAAGAAAAATCTTTTTGGCATCCCAAAATCGGGGCAATATTAAACTGTTCATGGACTCCTCCTACATACAAATCCCTGAGAGTAATGCTAGACCTCAAGAAAAATTATTTTACCTTAAATTCCAGAAGAAAATTTATAGGAGACAGAAACTGATTCTGCATTGAAACAATGGCAACTTGGTTTTAACAGAAACCCCTTTAATACTTCTCGTACTGGAAATTAAATTAGCAAATAAATGTACTTGTGTATTATGATGGATTACTCAGCTCTAGATCTCCTTGACTTTACTTTTATCCTTCCCTTCATCACCTATTTAATACCCTAAAAATTACCACAGTCAAATGTCTGTTATTTACCTGGAAAAAACCAAACAAACAAATTTAAAACAAACAAACAAACAAACAAACAAACAAACAAACAAACAAACAAACAAAACCAAAAAACCCAGCTAGGGAAAAAAGATAGGGAAAAAATATTTTTCCTCCAGATTTTACCACGAATTTGTACCACTGAGTGTGGATAGTGCTCATAACAGCCAAAGGATATGCATATATTTTGGAACCTACTTGCATGTATGAATACCAGTTTTAAATACTACCTTTGATATTGCTGCATCTATTAATAACAAATAAATACAGAGTATAAAGAAAAACAAACAATCCTTAACGAAAAATAGACACAGCATATAATCCTTACAATTAGTGACAATATTCTAAAATATTGAGTTCTTAACCTTTCCCTTGCTAAATTTGCTGCACATCAAACTCTACTGTAAGTCTACATTTTGTGAGGATGATGGATACATTTAGCATTCTTGCTAAACTGACTACAAAGATCAAGTAACTTTATTTGAAACATATTATTAGGGCAAGCACCATGAAAAAAGGTGATGGTGAGAAAGCTTTGGGAAAAGAGATTATGCTTATTTGCCTTTTTGTAGTAGTGGGCTGCATACCACAGCTGCAATGAAGAAAACATTCCAGTTCAGCAGCATTCCTCTGTATCTTTTCAAAGTCTCGGTGGAGGCTAAAGTAGGAATGACTTATTTGTGGTTGAGAAAATAGCAGGGACTTACTTCTGCATTAAATTTTAAATACATTCTGCCCAGAGGACGATAAGATGTTTAAATCAAATGATGAGACATTACCCATAAGCAATGCATTAGGAGTATGAAATGGGATTCAGCATGCTGTGAATTCTAAACTCCTGGACTCAGCAAAGAGTCACAGACTCATACAATACCAGCTTGGAATTACCATATTATCCTCAAGGATAATATAGTCCATTCTTTCTTGGCAGAAGTACAGACTAGACAATATGGCCTAGCACCCTGTCCACCCGGAATTTCAGAAGTGTCCATGGCCCGTTGCTCTCAAGAGTAAATTATGATATTTTAAGTTTTATAATAAAATAATACAAAGATTACAATGAATTGTTCGCCCAAATTCATTTGGGCATTTTTCTACTTTCCAGATTACCAGAGCTCAGCCAATGTAGAGATGGAAAATAGCCTGTATAACTATTTCTTCAGTATAAAGGCTAGGTAATTTTTAAAATTATTTTGTATTAGATTTATACTATGTTAAAGGTACAGAATTTGTTAGAAGGTGCTTTCCCCATTAAATTTTTGCTGCTATTAATGCCTTCCTCTCAGAACACTGAAGATCTCACGTGTGATCAAGATATGTGGGAGATATTCTTTGTCCTCTGAGTAAAGTGAATGCAGAAGATAATCGTATTTCTTAACAGCCAAGCCCCTCAACAAGCCCAGAAATGTACTTCTTGAAGGGACGTTGAGTCCTAAAGTGTCAGTCTACACTCCTGCAACTCCAAGATAAGGTTATATCAAACGGTCCTGCAAAACCAGAATTTACTCTTAGAAGACCACACCAAAATTTTAAATTTTGTTACTGTTTCAAAGCTACTCCAATTTAATGTCCTTAAAACGTGTTTCTCTGTGGATTTGGCCATCAGGTGAGTCACTGGAGTTGCTTAACTGAGCACCTCCACGCCCTGCTTTTAACACAGTGCAACATCTGACAAACTCCTCCCAGTCCTGCCAAGTGTGGGTGCCAGCGAGGTGAGTCAGCGGCGTCTTTGCTGCATCATCCCTCTGACAGACAGCGCTAGAGAGGATTAAATAACTACACACAGAATGAATCTGAGGTTCAGCCTCATCTCTATCTTTAATGCAAGATAAAGTTTTCAGCTCTGTCTTAAATGGCATCACAGTCTGGCTGAACGCATTCCATGGGTTTTGGGGAACTGGCTCCGACACCCCAGTGCCCTCCAGTGCAGCTCTAAACACACCATGGGAGGATGAGATTCTGTAGGAAGGCAGATCTGATGTTCAAAGAGAAAAGCCCCTTCTCTTGTGAACTTACACCAAACACAGCCGTGAGCAATAAGCAGAAACAGACGAGGGATTCTGAGACTTGATGATTTGATTCCCATACAACCTGCTGTAATTTGATTTTTTCCAGAATATGCTAATATGGAGTCATTTCGAAGACTCAGAAAGGTGTGCTGGGCCCTCAGTGAGGTTCCTCATCTCTGACCTAGAGGAATTTATGACAATTCATTAAAATCAGAGAAAAACTAGATTAAAATGGACAGAATTGGGAAAATGTATTGCTAATGGCTTTTATTTCATAGAATCATAGAGGAATTGGCAAGAAAGGCCCAAGGGAATTATTTGTTTGCTTCAGAAGCCAACTACTGTCCTCCTTTCACTGTCTTGTTGATTTTTTCATAAACATTTGTATTAAAACCAGTGACAGGCACTTACTGTCATACTTGATTTAATTGTCCTCTTCGAAGAATGACTGCTTGTTGGGTGAAGGTGATTCTCTCCCATCTATCTTCCTCTCTGTAATCCCCTAAACCAAACATAATTCTGAAGAAATAAAATAAAAAAAGGTTTTATTTTTGGCTCTGACAGTGCTCCTATTCTTAGTGTAGTTGGGATGTGCATAGAGGGACTGGAAAATACCTGTAAAGGACAGTAGCTGGAGACTGAGGATGACACAGAATGCTCCATCTTCTACTTGACTGTAGGTTATTATTGCATTTGTAACCCATAAAACATAAAATGGGGGGAATGTTTCCCTGAAGGTACAAATAAAAGACATTACTTGCTATCAACAAGGGGAAAAAAAATCATCCACTATCAGGTTAAAACATAAATTCTTAATTGTGATGATTACGTTATCAGTAGTTGACACAGTGAACTTACAGGATGAGCAATACAAAATTAAACTACCAGCACATTTCTGAAGTTGGAAAAGAAACCGAAACAAAATGTTATTTTTTCTCTTCTCAAATGCTTTCCTTATGTTCCTCAGAACCCCAAGCAATTGCAGCTGTTGGGAGAACCAAAAGCCACTTTCACTGCTGCCAGTCACACTCCCAGACACCCTGAAGGAAACCCACAAGCCACAGCTTCATCACTGAGGTTCTTCTGAGTTCAGCCATAACTTTGGCAAAATTTACAACAGAAAAGCATTTTCCTCTTAAAGAATCAGACTTCCAGTGTTCTCTTGCTTCCATTGTCTACCCTGGTCCTTCACTGGTATTTACTCTGATCAGCAGTGTCTTCCTTTTGGCTAGAAACCATGCAGATTTAAACTGTAGTGGGCAAAAATGTAATTTACTGGGCAGCTTGGTCAAAGAAAAATAACATAGAATAAGATTTTAAAAGTAAGACACAAACTGGGATGTCCTGGAAAACACAGGAAGGACTGGGCAAATCTGAGGTTTCCCCCTACATTCCTGCTGGGACAGTCTGAGTACCCTGGAAGCCACTTCATGGTCAGGAAATGTGTGTGTGGCTGGGCTGAGAAGGGTGCTGGACAAGATGCATGAAACAAAGGCAGCACAAGGTAACAGCTGCTGCCTTCAGCCCTGTTCTGTTACCTGTAGTACATTATTCTCTCAGATGAGAGTAAGTACTAAATGTTAGAGAGGGTGACACTCCAGTCTGAGTTAAGTCATGTAAAATATGGAGAACATCACAATAAAACTGCCTATATGTACAGAAAATAACAGCTCTTTGTAACTGATCCAGATGGAATTCAGACAGAACATGTTAAAGCAGACTAAATTCTTCTATTAAGAAATTACTCATTAACTTCTATTTTAAGCCATTTTTAGTTCAAAATCATTGATGCTAATGATTTGAAGTACAAAGGATATAAAAAGAGATTGTGGCTGATTTCAGTTTCTTCATTTGTTTCAATGAACCAAAATGTTTGCACTGATCTTTGAACAGAATCTGAACAGGCCCCAAGAACCTTTATCAGAAGGATCTAAGTAGTTCATCCTAAATCCTTCAACAGTGCCCCCATGATCCATGTCCAATATAGGGGAGTTATCTGACAGAGCATCCTGGCATGAAAGTGTAGAAACCTGTATGATTACCCTGGATGCTCAAAGATTGTCATTTCAAATGTATTTATTTCAATTTGTGCGGGGCTTTCTGAAAAAACAATGATTCTCTCATCTCTGCCAAATCTCTGCCAAATTACTTTAAGACACTGCATTTCTAAAAGAAACCTTGAGCTGAATTCCCCCTTTTATACTTTTTAATTTTTTTTTCCTGCTCTAAACTTTTAGCTAAAATGAGCTATCTAAAATACATGGTTTTTCTGGTGGATACAGGTCTTTGTCACATTTCCCCCCAAAAAAGAGTCAAAGAGAACAAAGAACTACTAAGATATTCAGTGTAAACCAAAGTCCAGGAAATTCAGCCTCTGGCAAACCAAGGTAAATAAAAAGCTCTGCTGTGGAGAATTTCCCATTGCGGATGCTCTGCCTACACAGAGGTTTTCCAGGGTTAAGCCAAGAGGGCTTTTTTTCCATGAGTTCTTTGCATTGTTTCAACTTCTGTGGCATAATAGAGCCAAAGGAGTGATCTGAGATAATAAAGCTCCAGTCCAGCTCCAGCTTTAACTGGCAGCACTAGTAATGTTCTGGCACCATCTGATGTTTTCTGTTTTGCTTGCCTGGGTATAATCTCCAGCCAGCCCCGCTTTGTTTAGTCAGTGAAACTAAAGAACAAAAACAGACTACTAAGGTCATATGGAGCTTGAAAAGGAATGTTATCTAAATTAACAAGCCGGATTTCAAAACCAGATTGTGCATTAGGTACTTTAAACTGGTTACCCACGCATAAACACACCACCAGGTGACTCCAAGGAGCATCAATGCTCCAAATTCCCATTGGTGACAAACTAGTGTACAATGTGACATGTGAAATGGGGAGACTGCAATTATTAGAAAAAAATTAGAAATTAGAAAAAAAATAAATTTAAAATTAAAAATTAGAAATCTGGAATATTTCTTATTTCCTAAAACCAAACATGCTGCCTTCATGTGTTTCTTTTTCTCTAAAGGGGTGATTTTTATGAAATTTTGTTTAACTCAGTATAAAGTTGCAGCGTTGTGAGACACTAAACCTACTTCAGCCCGACTATAAAGGCATTGAAATAGTAAAAGAATAAAAAAGGGCTATAAGGGGGAAAGGGAAAAAAGTTACTAATGAATACGCTAAAGACTGCATGATAAACACAAACCTCATGGTAAAAGCAGTACTTCTGCTGCTTTATTGTTGCTCCATAGGAAGGAACATGAGTATCCCTATGGGTCCTTTGAAGTTTTCACGTTAAAGCACAGCCCAAGTTCTGTACTTGTATCAGAGATCAGTGCCAAAACCATGCCTTGTGCTGAACAACAGATTTGCAATTGTCCGTAGCTCCTGGGGAATTCATTCCACAGTCTTGGATGAGTTCACAGGAAAGCTGTGTCACATTGAAGCCTTAACTTTTAAAGGTCATGTCGAGTCGTGAATGGGTTTTAGACACTGTGGACGTGGAGCACTTTGAAGAGAAGCCCCCTCGGACTCCATTGTTAAGCCCACTTTGGTTTAGCACTTAAGGCACTTTGGACATGCAAAAAGCCGAGAGGCAGAGGGACAAGTACAACTGCGAGAGATGCTCAAAGCTTCCAAGCGGGGCCAAGCGTTTCAGAGAGGAACTAAAAGGTTCCGAAGTGCTTTAGGGGGCAGAATGATGTCCACCCGCCCTCACACTCCGCAGCGCCAGCGCGGCGTGCCCTCACCGCACCACCTCACAACCCTCTCGCGCCTCGCCCTCTGTCTCCCGCGGTGCCGTGAGGAGAAGCCGCGAGGACGGAGTCCCGCAGGCAGCGCCCTCAATGCCCGTATCTCAAACTCCAACTCTCCGGACACCGGGGCTGCCCCCGCCGGGCCGCGCTCCCCTCACGGCCCCTCCCCGCTGCGCGCGCAAACACCGCCCCCCGGGGCAGAGTAGCCCCCGTGCCCCCGCCCCCTCGCTGCGTGCCCCGCCCCTCCCCGCCCGGCGGCCGCGAGTCTCTCCCCCGCTCCCCTCACCGAGCGCGCGGCGTGCGCGGCGGTGCCGGTCCGGTGCTAAGATGGCGTCTATCATGGAGGGCCCGCTGAGCAAATG